>JASTWR010000770.1:0-80396 GCA_030770355.1 Harpagoxenus sublaevis
CATCCCCGTATCTCTTATAGTTTAAGAGATATCAACGAAATAATGGATTTATGTATTTCTACGTTTTCTCTGACGGAACAAAACTACGGGAAGAGTGGATCCTAGTTTTCGACGCGCTGAACACTTTTGGTCCTATACATTAGCCTCGTATCTATTATAGTTTAAGTAACATCAACAAAATAATGGATTTTTGTGTTTCCACGCTTTCTCTGACGGATTAGGTCAACGGGACCGGTGAAGACTTATAGTTTTTAACGCTCTGCACACTTTTGGTCCTATACATTATCCCCGTATCTCTTATAGTTTAAGAGATATCAACGAAATAATGGATTTTTGTATTTCTACGTTTTCTCTGACGGTATAGAACTACGGAAACGGTGAATCCTTATAGTTTTCGACGCGCTGCACACTTTTGGTCCTATACATTAGCTTCGTATCTATTATAGTTTAAGTAACATCAACGAAATAATGGATTTTTGTATTTCTACGTTTTCTCTGACGGTATAGAACTACGGAAACGGTGAATCCTTATAGTTTTCGACGCGCTGCACACTTTTGGCCCTATACATTAGCTTCGTATCTATTATAGTTTAAGTAACATCAACGAAATAATGGATTTTTGTGTTTCCACGTCTTCTCTGACGGAATAAAGCAACGGGACCGGTGAAGCCTTATAATCTTCGACGCGCTGCACACTTTTGGTCCTATACGTTAGCCTCGTATCTCTTATAATTTAAGAGATATCAACGAAATAATGGATTTTTGTGTTCCATCGTCTTCTCTGACGGAATAGAGCAAGGGGACCGGTGAAGCGTTATAGTTTTCGACAAGTTGCATAATTTTGGTCCTATACATTATCTCCGTATCTCTTATAGTTTAAGAGATATCAACGAAATAATGGATTTTTGTATTTCTACGTCTTCACTGACGGAATAGAACTACGGAAACGGTGAATCCTTATAGTTTTCGACGCGCTGCACAGTTCTGGTCCTATACATTAGCCTCGTATCTCTTATAGTTTAAGAGGTATCAACGAAATAATGGATTTTTGTGTTTCCACGTCTTCTCTGACGGAATAGAACTACGGGAACGGTGAATCCTTATAGTTTTCGACGCGCTGCACACTTTTGGTCCTATACATTATCCTCGTATCTCTTATAGTTTAAGAAATATCAACGAAATAATGGATTTTTGTGTTTCCACGTCTTCTCTGACGGAATAGAGCAACGGGACCGGTGATGCGTTATAGTTTTCGACGCGCTGCACACTTTTGGTCCTATACATTAGCCTCGTATCTCTTATAGTTTAAGTAACATCAACGAAATAATGGATTTTTGTGTTTCCACGTCTTCTCTGACGGAATAGAGCAACGGGACCGGTGAAGCCTTATAATCTTCGACGCGCTGCACACTTTTGGTCCTATACAATAGCCTCGTATCTCTTATAGTTTAAGAGATATCAACGAAATAATGGATTTTTGTATTTCAACGTTTTCTCTGACGGAATAGAGCTACGGGATCGGTGAAACCTTATACTTTTTGACGCGCTGCACACTTTTGGTTCTATACATTAGCCTCGTATCTCTTATAGTTTAAGAGGTATCAACGAAATAATGGATTTTTGTGTTTCCACGTCTTCTCTGACGGAATAGAACTACGGAAACGGTGAATCCTTATAGTTTTCGACGCGTTGCACACTTTTGGTTTTATACGTTAATCTCGTATCTCTTATAGTTTAAGAGATATAAACGAAATAATGGATTTTTGTATTTCAACGTTTTCTCTGACGGAATAGAACTACGGGAACAGTGAATCCTTATAGTTTTCGACGCGCTGGACATTTTTGGTCCTATACATTAGCCTCGTATCTATTATAGTTTAAGTAACATCAACGAAATAATGGATTTTTGTGTTTCCACGCCTTCTCTGACGGATTAGAGCAACTGGACCGGTGGAGCCTTATAGTTCTCGACGCTCTGCACACTTTTGGTCCTATACATTATCCCCGTATCTCTTATAGTTTAAGAGATATCAACGAAATAATGGATTTTTGTATTTCTACGTGTTCTCTGACGGTATAGAACTACGGAAACGGTGAATCCTTATAGTTTTCGACGCGCTGCACACTTCTGGTCCTATACATTATTCCCATTCATTAGGCTCGTATCTATTATAGTTTAAGTAACATCAACGAAATAATAGATTTTTGTGTTTCCACGTTTTCTCTGACGGAATAGAGCAACGGGACCGGTGAAGCCTTATAGTTTTCGACGCGCTGCACACTTTTGGTCCTATACGTTAGCCTCGTATCTCTTATAATTTAAGAGATATCAACGAAATAATGGATTTTTGTGTTCCATCGTCTTCTCTGACGGAATAGAGCAAGGGGACCGGTGAAGCGTTATAGTTTTCGACAAGTTGAATAATTTTGGTCCTATACATTATCTCCGTATCTCTTATAGTTTAAGAGATATCAACGAAATAATGGATTTTTGTATTTCTACGTCTTCACTGACGGAATAGAACTACGGAAACGGTGAATCCTTATAGTTTTCGACGCGCTGCACACTTTTGGTCCTATACATTAGCTTCGTATCTATTATAGTTTAAGTAACATCAACGAAATAATGGATTTTTGTGTTTCCACGTCTTCTCTGACGGAATAGAGCAACGGGACCGGTGAAGCCTTATAGTTTTCGACGCGCTGCACACTTTTGGTCCTATACAATAGCCTCGTATCTCTTATAGTTTAAGAGATATCAACGAAATAATGGATTTTTGTATTTCTACGTCTTCTCTGACGGAATAGAGCTACGGGAACGGTGAATCCTTATAGTTTTCGACGCGCTGCACACTTTTGGTTCCTATACATTAGCCTCGTATCTCTTATAGTTTAAGAGATATCAACGAAATAATGGATTTTTGTGTTTCCACGTCTTCTCTGACGGAATAGAACTACGGGACCGGTGAATCCTTATAGTTTTCGACGCGCTGCACACTTTTGGTCCTATACATTAGCCTCGTATCTCTTATAGTTTAAGTAGATATCAACGAAATAATGGATTTTTGTGTTTCCACGTCTTCTCTGACGGAATAGAGCTACGGGACCGGTGAAGCCTTATAGTTTTCGACGCGCTGCACACTTTTGGTCCTATACATTAGCCTCGTATCTCTTATAGTTTAAGAGATATCAACGAAATAATGGATTTTTGTATTTCACGTCTTCTCTGACGGAATAGAGCTACGGGACCGGTGAAGCCTTATACTTTTCGACGCGCTGCACACTTTTGGTCCTATACATTAGCCTCGTATCTCTTATAGTTTAAGAGATATCAACGAAATAATGGATTTTTGTATTTCCACGTTTCTCTGACGGAATAGAGCTACGGGATCGGTGAAGCCTTATAGTTTTCGACGCGCTGCACACTTTTGGTTCTATACATTAGCCTCGTATCTCTTATAGTTTAAGAGATATCAACGAAATAATGGATTTTTGTATTTCCACGTCTTCTCTGACGGTATAGAACTACGGAAACGGTGAATCCTTATAGTTTTCGACGCGCTGCACACTTTTGGTCCTATACATTAGCTTCGTATCTATTATAGTTTAAGTAACATCAACGAAATAATGGATTTTTGTGTTTCCACGTCTTCTCTGACGGAATAGAGCAACGGGACCGGTGAAGCCTTATAATCTTCGACGCGCTGCACACTTTTGGTCCTATACATTAGCCTCGTATCTCTTATAGTTTAAGAGATATCAACGAAATAATGGATTTTTGTGTTCCATCGTCTTCTCTGACGGAATAGAGCAAGGGGACCGGTGAAGCGTTATAGTTTTCGACAAGTTGCATAATTTTGGTCCTATACATTATCTCCGTATCTCTTATAGTTTAAGAGATATCAACGAAATAATGGATTTTTGTATTTCTACGTCTTCACTGACGGAATAGAACTACGGAAACGGTGAATCCTTATAGTTTTCGACGCGCTGCACACTTCTGGTCCTATACATTAGCCTCGTATCTCTTATAGTTTAAGAGGTATCAACGAAATAATGGATTTTTGTGTTTCCACGTCATCTCTGACGGAATAGAACTACGGGAACGGTGAATCCTTTAGTTTTCGACGCGCTGCACAATTTTGGTCCTATACATTATCCCCGTATCTCTTATAATTCAAGAAATATCCACGAAATAATGGATTTTTGTGTTTCCACGTCTTCTCTGACGGAATAGAGCAACGGGACCGGTGAATGCCTTATAGTTTTCGACGCGCTGCACAATTTTGGTCCTATACATTAGCCTCGTATCTCTTATAGTTTAAGAGATATCAACGAAATAATGGATTTTTGTGTTTCCACGTCTTCTCTGACGGAATAGAGCAACGGGACCGGTGAAGCCTTATAATCTTCGACGCGCTGCACACTTTTGGTCCTATACATTAGCCTCGTATCTCTTATAGTTTAAGAGATATCAACGAAATAATGGATTTTTGTATTTCAACGTTTTCTCTGACGGAATAGAGCTACGGGATCGGTGAAACCTTATACTTTTTGACGCGCTGCACACTTTTGGTTCTATACATTAGCCTCGTATCTCTTATAGTTTAAGAGATATCAACGAAATAATGGATTTTTGTGTTTCCACGTCTTCTCTGACGGAATAGAACTACGGAAACGGTGAATCCTTATAGTTTTCGACGCGTTGCACACTTTTGGTTTTATACGTTAATCTCGTATCTCTTATAGTTTAAGAGATATAAACGAAATAATGGATTTTTGTATTTCAACGTTTTCTCTGACGGAATAGAACTACGGGAACAGTGAATCCTTATAGTTTTCGACGCGCTGCACACTTTTGGTCCTATACATTAGCCTCGTATCTATTATAGTTTAAGTAACATCAACGAAATAATGGATTTTTGTGTTTCCACGCCTTCTCTGACGGATTAGAGCAACGGGACCGGTGAAGCCTTATAGTTTTCGACGCGCTGCACACTTTTGGTCCTATACATTATCCTCGTATCTCTTATAGTTTAAGAGATATCAACGAAATAATGGATTTTTGTATTTCTACGTTTTCTCTGACGGAATAGAACTACGGGAACGGTGAATCCTTATAGTTTTCGACGCGCTGCACACTTTTGGTCCTATACATTAGCCTCGTATCTATTATAGTTTAAGTAACATCAACGAAATAATGGATTTTTGTGTTTCCACGTCTTCTCTGACGGAATAGAGCAACGGGACCGGTGAAGCCTTATAGTTTTCGACGCGCTGCACACTTTTGGTCCTATACATTAGCCTCGTATCTCTTATAGTTTAAGAGATATCAACGAAATAATGGATTTTTGTATTTCCACGTCTTCTCTGACGGAATAGAACTACGGGAACGGTGAATCCTTATAGTTTTCGACGCGCTGCACACTTTTGGTCCTATACATTAGCCTCGTATCTCTTATAGTTTAAGAGATATCAACGAAATAATGGATTTTTGTATTTCTACGTCTTCTCTGACGGAATAGAACTACGGAAACGGTGAATCCTTATAGTTTTCGACGCGCTGCACACTTTTGGTCCTATACATTAGCCTCGTATCTCTTATAGTTTAAGAGATATCAACGAAATAATGGATTTTTGTGTTTCCACGTCTTCTCTGACGGAATAGAACTACGGGAACGGTGAATCCTTATAGTTTTCGACGCGCTGCACAATTTTGGTCCTATACATTATCCCCGTATCTCTTATAATTTAAGAAATATCAACGAAATAATGGATTTTTGTGTTTCCACGTCTTCTCTGACGGAATAGAGCAACGGGACCGGTGAAGCCTTATAGTTTTCGACGCGCTGCACACTTTTGGTCCTATACATTAGCCTCGTATCTCTTATAGTTTAAGAGATATCAACGAAATAATGGATTTTTGTGTTTCCACGTCTTCTCTGACGGAATAGAGCAACGGGACCGGTGAAGCCTTATAGTTTTCGACGCGCTGCACACTTTTGGTCCTATACAATAGCCTCGTATCTCTTATAGTTTAAGAGATATCAACAAAATAATGGATTTTTGTATTTCAACGTTTTCTCTGACGGAATAGAGCTACGGGATCGGTGAAACCTTATACTTTTTGACGCGCTGCACACTTTTGGTTCTATACATTATCTCCGTATCTCTTATAGTTTAAGAGATATCAACGAAATAATGGATTTTTGTATTTCTACGTCTTCACTGACGGAATAGAATTACGGAAACGGTGAATCCTTATAGTTTTCGACGCGCTGCACACTTCTGGTCCTATACATTAGCCTCGTATCTCTTATAGTTTAAGAGATATCAACGAAATAATGGATTTTTGTGTTTCCACCGACAACAACATGATGGCAACTGAAGGGAAACTTGTGCCAAGAAATCATTTCCTTTCTTATGCTACAGAACGCTTGGCTATCTGGGTTACTGCAATAATTTATAGATAAAAATTTTAAATTTTAACGATAATGACTAATTATGGAACGCCGTTTTACTCTTTAATAGCATAAATAATATTCTACGTAATATAAAAGTTTTAAGAAATAATTGTCTTCAAAAAAATGGTGATTCTTACTAATGAATTAAAATTATGTCGATCATAATAAAAATTGGATGAATTAAAATTATGTCGGGACATAAAAATAATTCCGAATTTTTATGATGTCTCGACATAATTTTTATTCATCCATTTAAGATTATGCCGGAACATAATAAAAATTTTACGGCAAGCCACTCTACTTTTTAATAGCATAAATAATATTTCATTCAATATAAATGATCAAAAAATAATAGTCTTAAGAAAAATTGCGATAAATTAAAATGATGTTGATACGTAAAAATAATTCCGAATTTTTATGATGTCTCGACATAATTTTAATTCATCCAATTTTTATGATGTCTCGACATCATTTTAATTCATCAAATTAATATTTGATGAACATAATAACAATTGGATGGCACACCGTTTTACTTTCCAATAGCATACAAAATATTCCGTTCAATATAAAAATTTAAAAAAATAATTGCCTTAAGAAAAATGGGGATTCTTACTAATGAATTAAAATTATGTCATACATAATAAAAATTGGATGAATTAAAATTATGTCGGGACATAATAGAAATTCGGAATTATTTTTATCCCCGACATAATTTTAATTTCACGAATTAAAATTATGTCTCGACATAATTTTAATTCATCCAATTCTTATGATGTGTCGACATCATTTTAATTCGGCCAATTTTTATGATGTCGCGACATAATTTTAATTTGATGAATTAAAATTATGTCGCGCCATAATAATAACTGGATGAATTAAAATGATGTTGATACGTAAAAATAATTCCGAATTTTTATGATGTCTCGACATAATTTTAATTCATCCAATTTTTATGATGTCTCGACATCATTTTAATTCGTCGAATTTTTATGATGTCGCGACATAATTTTAATTTGCTGAATTAAAATTATGTCGCAACATAATAATAATTAGATGAATTAAAATGATGCCGATACGTAAAAATAATTCCGAATTTTTATGATGTCTCGACATAATTTTAATTCAACCAATTTTTATGATGTCTCGACATAATTTTAATTCATCTAATTTTTATTATGTCGCGACATAATTTTAATTCTGCCGCTAGCGAATTTAAGTTCTTAATACTTGCAACACTAAGATGGCGCCAATAAACAATTTAACGCCAATGAGAAACGCACGAACTACTGTCCACGTATTCCAGGTCGCCGATGACGGGACCCAAGCAATGCGCTCCGTAGTTTCCGGTGTCTAGGTGTTCCAATTCCTCGAATTCGGTATCTGCGTGCCCCAGGTCGCCGATGAGGAGGTCCAGATGTTGCGCTCCGTAGTTTTCGGTGTCTAGATGTTCCAATTCCTCGAATTCGGTATTTGCGTGCCCCAGGTCGCCGATGAGGAGGTCCAGATGTTGCGCTCCGTAGTTTTCGGTGTCTAGGTGTTCCAATTCCTCGAATTCGGTATCTGCGTGCCCCAGGTCGCCGATGACGAGGTCCAGATAGTGCTCTCCGTAGTTTTCGGTGTCTAAATGTTCCAATTCCTCGAATTCGGTATCTGCGTGCCCCAGGTCGCCGATGAGGAGGTCCAGATGTTGCGCTCCGTAGTTTTCGGTGTCTAGGTGTTCCAATTCCTCGAATTCGGTATCTGCGTGCCCCAGGTCGCCGATGACGAGGTCCACATAGTGCTCTCCGTAGTTTTCAGTGTTTAGATGTAATTTTCGGTGTCGAGGTGTTTTAATCCCTCAAATTCGGTGTCTACGTGTGCCAGGTCGCTGATGACGAAGTCCAGCTAGTGCGCTCCGTAGTTTTCGGCGTTTAGATGTATTAATATTTTTAATTCGGTGTCTACGTATCCCAGGTCGCCGATGACGAGACCCAGACAGTGCGCTCCGTAGTTTTCGGTGTCTACATGTACTAATACTTTGAATCGGCGACCTGGGACACGTAGACATCCAATTCGAAGTATTAATACATCTAATACCAAAAACTACGGAGCGCACTAGCCTGGACCTTGTCATCAGCAACCTGGCACACGTAGACACCGAGTTCGAGGGAATAAAACACCTAGACACCGAAAACTACATCTAAGCACTGAAAACTACGGAGAGCACTATCTGGACCTCGTCATCGGCGACCTGGGGCACGCAGATACCGAATTCGAGGAATTGGAACATCTAGACACCGAAAACTACGGAGCGCAACATCTGGACCTCCTCATCGGCAACCTGGGGCACGCAGATACCGAATTCGAAAAATTGGAACATCTAGACACCGAATACTACGGAGCGCAACATCTGGACCTCCTCATCGGCGACCTGGGGCACGCAGATACCGAATTCGAGGAATTGGAACACCTAGACACCAAAAACTACGGAGCGCAACATCTGGACCTCCTCATCGGCGACCTGGGGCACGCAGATACCGAATTCGAAAAATTGGAACATTTAGACACCGAAAACTACGGAGAGCACTATCTGGACCTCGTCATCGGCGACCTGGGGCACGCAGATACCGAATTCGAGGAATTGGAACACCTAGACACCGAAAACTACGGAGCGCAACATCTGGACCTCCTCATCGGCGACCTGGGGCACGCAGATACCGAATTCGAGGAATTGGAACATTTAGACACCGAAAACTACGGAGAGCACTATCTGGACCTCGTCATCGGCGACCTGGGGCACGCAGATATCGAATTCGAGGAATTGGAACACCTAGACACCGAAAACTACGGAGCGCAACATCTGGACCTCCTCATCGGCGACCTGGGGCACGCAGATACCGAATTCGAGGAATTGGAACATTTAGACACCGAAAACTACGGAGAGCACTATCTGGACCTCGTCATCGGCGACCTGGGGCACGCAGATACCGAATTCGAGGAATTGGAACACCTAGACACCGAAAACTACGGAGCGCAACATCTGGACCTCCTCATCGGCGACCTGGGGCACGCAGATACCGAATTCGAGGAATTGGAACATCTAGACACCGAAAACTACGGAGCGCAACATCTGGACCTCCTCATCGGCGACCTGGGGCACGCAGATACCGAATTCGAGGAATTGGAACACCTAGACACCGGAAACTACGGAGCGCATTGCTTGGGTCCCGTCATCGGCGACCTGGAATCAAGGATGCCAGACTCGCGGTTTTTGCCAGCCACTACCAGCCAGTGGTGGGGATGGGCAGAGATGCCAACTTTGCATTTCAGCAACGCAGCCGGGCGCTTCGGCTGGCTTCGGCCAGCTTCGAGCGGGAAGAGGATAGACAGATCTGCTGTCTTCTTCTTCTCTCTCGAGCTATGGCTATTGGCTAGGCGATTTCGGATCTCGTGAATGCCGAGTTGGCGAGGCGACCAGGCGACGCGTGACATTATATCGGCGCGCGACATCAATTATCGATGTATTTTCCTACATATATAAATCTAAAAAATAAATAAATCTAAAAAATTCTTTATTAAAAAATTATTATATATATATTTTTTTACATGTTAATAAAAAATTAAAATTTGAATTAAAAGATAAAAATCCACTCTTGGCCAATATGTACGTTTCTTTATTTAAAAAGAATCTATTTATTTGACAATCTCTATTTAAAGAATTAATTTCAGCACAATGATATTATTAAGTACTAAAAAAAATTATAGTTTATACTATTCTTCTTTCTGTCATTGAATTTATTTGCCATTAAATGTATAACGTACATATTGTTGCTCAACGGAAACCGCGAGAAGGTGGTTACTTGTTCGTAATAGACATTTCAATCGCTTGTGGAACATAAGTATGTAAAGGAACTTGCTGTCGTGTGTGCAGTATATACATGCATATACCAATACATTTCCCTCCTGACGGAAGAGACCACCACCTTCTCGCAGTTTCCGTTGAGCAACAATATGTACGTTATACATTTAATGGCAAATAAATTCAATGACAGAAAGAAGAATAGTATAAACTATAATTTTTTTTAGTACTTAATAATATCATTGTGCTGAAATTAATTCTTTAAATAGAGATTGTTAAATAAACAGATTCTTTTTAAATAAAGAAACGTACATATTGGCCAAAAGTGGATTTTTCTTTTAATTCAAATTTTAATTTTTTATTAACATGTAAAAAAGAATATATATAATAATTTTTTATTGAAGAATTTTTTAGATTTATTTATTTTTTAGAATTATATGTAGGAAAATACATCGATAATTGATGTCGCGCGCCGATATAATGTCACGCGTCGCCTGGTTGCCTCGCCAACTCGGCATTCACGAGATCCGAAATCGCCTAGCCAATAGCCATAGCTCGAGAGAGAAGAAGAAGACAGCAGATCTGTCTATCCTCTTCCCGCTCGAAGCTGGCCGAAGCCAGCCGAAGCGCCCGGCTGCGTTGCTGAAATGCAAAGTTGGCATCTCTGCCCATCCCCACCACTGGCTGGTAGTGGCTGGCAAAAACCGCGAGTCTGGCATCCTTGCTGCCAACTACGACTGCCGACTCTAGCAGACCAATCAAAATGAGGTGCCGACTGACTGAATCGCCCAACTCGCGTTTAGATTGCAGTCTATTTTTCGAGTCAGTCGGTCGAGGCAGTCAGTCGGCCTTTGCAGTCGGTAGTCTGATACGGGCTTAACCTGCACCGGCAACTCAGATTCACGCTGAGATGCCGAGAAAGCATTTCCAGCGTAAAAACATCGTCGATCGCGCGAGCTATGTGAGAGCGACAAGGAGGGAGTGATATTCTCCCTCTCGCTCGGCGTGCCAAGCGAAGCCGACACACCGATAGACCGAGCGTCACTCTGTATGCGTAGTGGAGGGGGAAATTCGTCACCGTGCGCGGGCTCGAAATCGCAGCACTGCCTCGTAACACTCGACCTCGCGAGAGCGCCAACCAATACTGGATAAGGGCTTAGAACATATAATAGAAATGGAAGCGGAATGCCCATTGTTTTCGGAAGAAAAACATGTCGCCAGGAAGTGAGAAAGAAAATCATAGGCCGGTATTCATAGTCGGTTCTTATATTTAAGACCGTCTTAAGTTCAATGTAAAGATGTCATAAACCAATCACAGAGCCGTATTAGCGTCTTGAGACATTACTTAAGACGGTCTTGAAATAAGATCCGACTATGAATACCGGCCATAGTTGCCTCTCGCTTGTGAGTGACTGCTTGAAAGTTGAAAGTGCGCTTGCGCGGTCTACATTTGTTTGGCCGGTTTGGCTCACTGAAAAATAAGGTTATGTTAGTGACATATGTTGAAACACGGTTATTTCTTAGATATTTTCTAAAACGTGTTGATCCGCGGACGTACGCCAAAATTCAAGCAAGATGATATATTGTATTTTATACGGTAAAAAGGACAAATCGGTTTCCTATATACGGTAAGTAAAAATGTATTTAATTTATTGTCAGTTTGCGTGATTTCAGTAATCTCAGCAATAAATTTAATTATTGAACTATTTAAACTAATTAACATTGAAACTATTTTTTTTACATTTTAACTATTTAAATCTATTTTATTATATCTGTCAACAGATTTCCATCAAATAAGCAGATCAGAAAGCAGTGGTTGAAATTCTGTAACAAGACCGAGAAAAATTTGTATGACTCACACAGATTGTGTACAGATCACTTCAAACCCGAGGATCTGAGGAAGCGTTCAAGGTGTATCGTTGTGCAACCAGAAGCTGTGCCTTGTATTGTATATAGTTGGTGGAGGCACCCCACCTTCCACCTTCGTTGGAAATGCCAAGACTGATGATGGCAATATCTGTTCCACTGGAATCACGAACAGTGATTCTTCGAATGACAGCATTAACGTCGTGAATTATTCACAGTCCACAACAGCAGTAACAGAGAGTGAGTCTTATTTTTGTTTGTATATCTATTTAAATATGTTTTGGCGTACACCAGCAGCGAATGAAAACATATACTAAGACATTAACTTTTTAATAATTAAATAAGATATTTGACCAAAGTGTAAACTTGAAAGATGCCAAAATATTAATCTTTCATATATACAACTTGATATGTAAAGAACCAGAAGTTATATTTTCGGTAAAGAAAAATTTGTACGACTTCTATTTGTGTGATACATACAATATTACGTTGATCTTTGTGCTTGAGGCTTTTAATAACCTATTACATACTGTTTCTGTGACAGATATTACACACACTCCTTCCAATCGAATCACAAGCTCTTGTGGTACACGCAAGAAATCTCAGGATTTTGCTAAAGAGGATATGAGTAGTATGGATGTCAATGTGGATGTCGATCCTGCTCATTGTACTGAAATAGGCAATTGTGAAATTCTTCTGAACAACTGCCTAACTCCCTTGAAACGGCGGAAAGATGCTCATTGCAGCAGCAAGAGAAAACGCTTGGATTTTAATGATAATATTGATTCAACGATTCCCATTCATGAATTACCAGTAAGTATTACTTCGTTACATATTTTTATCCTAATATATCCATTAATTTATTTTATTTTTTATGACCTAAAAATAATAAATCCCCTGTTTTATATTGAATATAGTAAATATATATAATAATATAAGTTTTACACAATCTATCAGGTCCCTGCCATTACATCAGTCATTTGTGATTCTGCTCCACCGATGATACCAGATCCACGTTATGTTGGTGATATCCGGTCACCTCATCTGGCAACACCAAGACGAGCTATGAGAGCCATGAATTTATCGCGACGTACCATTATGCAGCAACGAAAGAAAATTAAAACATTGCAGCAAAAATTTGGTAGATGCAAGAAACTTCTTCGCTAAAGGATCTGGTCTCTGATTTGAAGAAAAGAAACTACATTTCAACTCAATTGATCAAAGCTATTATTAAAACATATGTAATTCTACGTTTATTTCATGAAGGAAAACGCGCAACAGATATTGGAAAAAACGAATATATTCGACAAAAATATTCAAAACTAATTTTATTTAAAAACCAATAAAATTGTAATACATTGTAATAAAATAATTTTACCATATTATATAAACTGTACTTATTGATCTCCTCAACACTGATTCATTCATTATTATTTATTTTATGATCATTCATTATAATATATTTATTTATGCATTAATTATTTAACCCCATTATATTGATTAATTTATCTTTCATTTATTCACTTATTTATTTATTTCATTTATTTATGGATTTCTTATGATACTTGATTCATTAATTGATTCATTCACCGATTATTCATTCCGATTCGTTCATTTATTCGTTTAATTATTTTTATTCATTTTTTGACTTATGTGCATTTCATCATTTATTTATTTATTTATTCTCTGATTTTTTCGATGAATTATTTATTTATTCATCTAAAAAAACCCTTAACATGATTGATTGTGAGGTATATATATGTACACACACACACACAATGTGCTTGTATGCGTCAGCAAATGGCGCGCATGCGCACTTTCGAGCAGTCACTCACAAGTGAGAGGCAACTACGATTTTCTTTCTCACTTCCTGGCGACACATTTCAGTCTGCTATTCCGCTTCCATTTCTATGGCTGCATTCGCGGAGCACGCTTTCAGCGCTATTGTATCATTCTATCTTTATTATTCATTATACGTAAAACAAGGATAGAATGATGTAAAAGCGCTAAAAGCGCGCTCCCCGAACGCAGCCTATATGTTCTAAGGATAAGGGAGGCAGAGGTGCTGCTCCCTACAGTATAGCTGAAACCAGCGCCATCTATTCTCGTACTTAAAGAATCTGGAACTACGTAGCTAAAATTCAATATGGCGTCAGTCAGTTGAATCAGTTGAACTCAGCCAAGTGAGCTGAGTCATCATCATAACAACGAGCAATCGCGACACGAGTTATTGCCGAGTTATTTTCCTCAATTTTCCTGCTTCAGAGTGTTCAGAGTCGACGATCGGCGTTCATCTTGCACGGAGGTATATATCCTAACCTCACTTGCTATTTGCTAATTGCTATCTTTTCTTCGCAGTTTCAACTCTTGACTCTTGATTTCTTGCGAACTGAACTGTACAACGAACTCGCGGAATTCTTTCCGGAATCGTTGACGCAGCCGCGGGCAAATCTGATCGATCTCCTGCCGTTAAATAATATATTCGTCGAGTGAACGGAAGGAAAATAAGGATAGATGATAGCTAAAAAAGCTCCTAGTAAAGCAAGTAAAGCGTCGCGATTTAACGCTTGCAAGATGTTTCATGCAACTTCACGTCACCGCGATGTACGCCACTTTCTACCAAAAGTATGTAAGCCAAGAAATTATTACTTAGCTTCGCTAAATACGACAAATTATAGCTTTTAATCTGAAGTTTAGCGAAATACACACGAGTAATTTTTTTGCTTCAAGAGACAAAGAAAGAGAAAATATTATGGTCAATTATATATAGAATTTCTTTCTTTAATTAATTGCAATCTTAAATTGTAATTAATTCAATCAGTTGTGCTTAATTTAATTAATTATTATTTCGAATTAAAATTAATTGAATAAGGAAATTTTGTAATTAATTAAATATATAAGTTTTATTGTACCGGCCATAATATTCCTTCCAACTAAATTGCTTCCTTGCGTATCTCCCGCATTATCAAAGGATGTTTCAGAATAATCGAATTGAATGAAATATCCCATTCGTTGATCTACTTTCTCTTGTAAAATGATCTTAGATATAACAACTCCGTATTCCGCGTCTTTTGTTCATAATCTAAGATTAAGTTCATTCACCGGAAATGCCTTCTAACGACGAGATACGAAATCTGAAAGTGTATTATTCAATGCGAGTTAATAATCAACTTTCCCAAAGGAGCTTTCAGCTCCCTTCTAAACTCTAAACAATCATCCACAGTAGAATACCCGTACATGAGTAAATTTCAGAAATTAAGATTTCGTTAGCATGTAAATATTCACGACGACGGTCATCTATTCCTGTGTCATAATTATTTATCGGTGCGTATTTGTTTATGTGTGAAACAGCGATCTTAAATTATCTAACAATTATCCATTTTGTTCAATTAAGGATTGTATACGAAATAATAAATAGTTTAAACGATTTGGATCGTTTACACTATTTATTATTTTGTATACAATCCTTACAGGCTTTGGATGTAGACTAGGCCAATAATATTATTGTATTATAATTTTATTACACGCAGAGTTGTATAAGAACAATGAAAACATTTATAAAACGTAAATAATAACTTTTGTACTCATATTTTAAAATCCTACATTTATATAATATATTTTTTTTCAATAAATTAATTGTTTATTTTAATAATAAATGTAAGGGCCAGTTTCACCATCTCCGATTAACGTGATCCTCCGAAACTCATTCTTTGTCTCTTTCTAACAATTAGAAAGAGATCAAGAGTGAGTTTAATCGGAGGATCACATTAATCGGAGATGGTGAAACTGGCCCCATGGATCCTAAAACATTGCACATATTTACCGATGGATGACGCCATTTTGGCTATGTAGTTCCAGGTTCTTTAAGTACGAGAATAGATGGCGCTGAAACTGGCTGAAACACTATACGAAAAAATAGTAGGGGAGAGTATGCACTCTGCCCTGAGTCACGCATAACCTAAAGCGCTCATTTGTTAGCTTCAAATTGCTCTTATTTAAAAGTAATGTTCAGACGTAATTTTGCCAAATTTGTGTTCAGACAATTTGCCGTTTTTCCTTTTGGCATAGACAATCACGTTGTGCATTCTGTCCGCGAATTCTGGGGAGGGGAGGACACCCTGTATAATAGTTCTCATTTCTATAATTATACAATATTATATCTATTATAATATTATATAATATTATGAAACATTTGATTTGAATATTAAAATATATGTATATCTAATAAAAAAATATAACAAATTTTTCAGACAAAAATTATTTTATTATGTAAGATATGTACAATGATTTACACACGTGTAGATTTCAAATCATTTGTTTTTTAAAGTTATTTCAAAATTAATAGTTTCTTAAATAAAATATTTATTTTTTTATATTATTACAGAGCATTTTTATGACAGATTAATAATATGTATGAATCAGAAAGGTCTGATTCTAATGTTTATGATAGTTCACTACTGATTTTTCTGATAAAGTTACCTATTATATAACACACAACACACATACGCACGCATACGCACACATATACCCGCACGCGCGTGCTCACACATACACCCACACATACAAACTATATTTATTTTAAACCAGATAAATATATTATTCTGTTTGAAATATCATAGTTGAAAAATGGCTTTAAAGAATGATTTTATATATTTTAGGGATTGCAACATAGATACTCCACAAAGCAACTTTTGTGCAAAGAACTTCTTCAAACTCTACTAATTAAAAAATATTTATATGTTAACAAATATACTAAACACATATATTGTAACTTTCTTACTATAAAATATTAGAATAGTACTATATAATCTGCCCTTACCTACCCTATCCTTTGTGTATAATGCCTTTTTTTCAATTTTACATATATCTAATAATAAGTGGTTTCCTTTAAATATTTTTATCTAATTTATACTCTTCTTTGGATATTAAAATTGAGTCATTTACGTTACATATTTATAGATAACTTTGTTAATGTTTTTATCAATAATGCATTTATCACAGTAATATGTCATTATAGTCTTTTAATTAACTTTGTATCTGAAAGAATTGTTGTGTGTATCTTTGTTAATATAAAAAATAAATACACAGTAAAGATTATCTATAGTAGACTTGCATATGATTAAAATATATAATATATTGGTTAACTAACCCAATTTAGTCATCCCATTCATCATCGTCAGTGGTATCACTAGTGGACTCTTCGCTTTCACTATGAATTGCACGAGATCGTTCAGCCAGAGCTCTAGATAATGCATCGGCCAAACCACCACGAAGTGCAGGTACTGTATTAGATTTTGCTTCATTTCGTACGGGTTTCAATTCAATGCCTTCACGTATCTGTCGTAGCAGCTCTCCCCTTGAATCCTCAACTAATGCTGGTTTGATTTCTGTCTTATCAACTTTCTATAAAGTAAAATATCTATCAGATCACGTTTTCTATATAGTTAAGACTAAGATTGAGATCCTTTTATTTATTTTTTTTTTTTCAATAAATTAGCTTGAAAGATTTATAATTTATATATTTGTTCAGTAAAAACAATTAGATTTTCTTCATCATCTTTTTCTTTTCTCTCTCCTCTCCATCTTTCACCGTTCATTTTTATGCCTTATTTCTCCATTTTCTACATTATGTATGTAAACATATTTACTCAACAAAATAGATACTAAAGTCATTAAAAAACAGAAAAGGTTGATGCTTTCTTCTTTTATTTTTATACACAATGGAGACAGAGAACGGCATAATTTTAATTTCTTTATATTATATTATTCTATTCTCATTTAACATGCAATATTTTGGAATTGATCTAGTATTTCACTAATCAAGTATGTAATTTTAATATTTGTTTAAAATATGCTTTTTTCTTTAATAATCTTTAAAAAGCAAAATAAATGTAAAAGTATAGAAATAAAATTTTGATCTTTCTCATTATCACAACAGAAATCAATCTTTCCATGTTTTACGTTGTCAGAAATTTCTTATCCAAAATTAAGATATGACATTATTGATATAATGATTATCTATAGACTAAATTTTAATAGTTCAATAATAAAACAAAAGGATTTGTACATTTGATTGCCTTGAAGTATAAATATAGAACAAATTAATTATATTTAAAAAAACATCAAACAACAATATAATTAGAGACTATAATTATCTTAGAAAACATCAAAAATAAAGCTCCATATAAAATGGTAGAATTTTAATTCTGTGATCCCAATTTTACACAGTGACGCGGAATTAAAAATAAAATAACTATTTATTGCTATATGATATTTGGTTTCTGGCAAAGCAGACACTTTTATGCATACTATACGTATTCACGCACAGGGTGTATACAGCTTTACATATTTCATGTACACCCATGGTCAATGATTCGCCTAGTGAAGCAAGACCAAAAAGATATCCATCCTGTTCCATCTGGTAGATTTATATTGTATGTGTATTGTGTACATCACATATAGGTGTACATACATATATGACACTATATTATATGTATCTACCAGGACTGCGGTCTACTTGACGTTCCAAATGCTTTGAAGCTTTCCTTTCTTTCAATGAAGGAAGAAGGAGAAGAAGAACGCTTCAAAACATTTGTAGCGTCAAGTGGACCGCAGCCTAGATGGAACAGGATGAGTGTCGTTTGGACTTACTTCACTAGTCTAGCATGAAACAAATCGTCTATGGATGTACAGTATCACATATTACATATACAACAATTCTGCAATAAAGATTAAAAAATACAAAGAACAAAAAAATTAGAAAAATAGCATTTTTCTACACACATGTAGGTAATTATGTTTATATAATTTAGTATAAAAGATAAAATCTAAAGAAAAAAAGATAAATTTTTTGTTAAAAACAAATTCTCAGCCAGAATATCATAGACCACTCATGCTTGTACATACCCTTAAAATTGTACCGCTTCTAATAGATTCCATGAGCATTGGTCTAAGATCAGTGATTGATTCTTCATTATTATTATTAGTAACATTTGTTGTGCTCATTGTTGTGCTGTTGGTGCTATTTGAGTCTGGTACAGGTGGCAGAGGTGGTGGTGTAGGAATATTTGTACTAATTTTTGAAGGAGCTGGAGCTAGAGCTAGAGCTGGAGCTGGAGGTGGAGGTGGAGGGAGGACTGGTGCCGATGTTATAGTTGGCGGAGGTGGTCTCGATGGTAAGATTCTGTGTACTGGTGGAATAGTGGACGAAACATTTAGAGATGCACTCGGAGGTAGGCTAGATGGCACACTTGGCAATGCAGAAGATGTACTAAAACGATTTGGAGGTAAAGGCGGAGCAATACGTGTTTGATGCTGAAACACAATACAGCATTTTTATTTTGTTATACATATATACAATTATTTTAATATTATATTTTAAGGGGATCCTCTAAAGCTGTCTGTATTACCAATTAAATGCGATTTTTAAAAAGCACCTTTCTTTTTAATGGCTTTACAGATTTAAAAAACCTTTTCCAAAGTTAAAGTGTATGCACTAATGTTCTCTACACCAAATGATTTTATGTCGAGAAAGGAAATAATTACCTACTCTAAGGATAATCAAATCTGAATTTCTAAAATTATTTTTGTTCTCAGAATAAAATTATTTGGTGTGGAAAGTATTAGTGAATATACTTTAACTTTGGAAAAAGATTTTTAAATCTGTAAAGCCATTAAAAAGAAAGGAGTTTTTTAAAAATCGCATTTAATCGGTAATACAGATAGCTCCAGGATCTCCTTAATGTTATGTATAATTATAATACTAGACTTTTAAATTTATCAATATAAAATGTACAAGTATGTAAATATATCAATAAATAATATAGTAATAGTAAGTAATAAGCAATAATAATAAAAATAAAAAGAAATATATATAGATACTTATAAATTTATATTGTATATATATGTATATATATATATATATATATATATATATATATATATATATATATATATATTCTAAAAATATTATTTGAAGTATTTATTAAAAAAGTACAATTTTTTATATATAAAATTGTTACACAATCCAAACATTTATTTTAATAATAATTTCTCCATTATATCCAACATTTTCATTTCATTATGAATTTTATAGAGAATTATAAGTTTAACCATAGGTATACACAGTAGGGTCTCTGAGATCCCAGCAAAAAATGCAAAAATCGAGATTTTTTTCGCGTTTCTCGACTTTTGTATTTCTTTTTACCTGCATATCTCAAGGATCTTTAATTCTATCGACTTTTATACATTATAAGCCTGTTCCTTGATCAATTCTCTATTGATTGAAACAAAAAAATAAACTAAAATATATCCATTTTTGCTAAAGTTGCGATGATAAATGTAACGGGGGTTTCCGAGACCCTACGGTGTATAATATATAGGCAAAATAAGACTGTATATTTAGGGTTAATGAAATATATAAACTGTTTATATACAAGTACAGTAAAAAAACAAAAAATGTTAGAAACCAATAAAGTTATTAATTAGTATTAATATGACCAATATCAGAATGAAACTCACAGGTATTGTTCGCGCTGGAACAGGTGGAGGATATTCCTGCCTCTGTGGCAGTACAGGAGGAGGTTGATTACTATTTTTCGCATTAACCAATGGCCGAATATCTTCTTGCACTGCACTCATACCTCCATTTCTTTCAATAAAATCATAAATAAACTTCCGAGTGCCTTTATCTTGAAGTTCATATTCCGAAACACCAGCATTGTTAAAAAATTGTTGCAATTGTAAATCTACAGAATCTAATTCTAAACCTTTGTTATTAACATCCCATCCTAAGTGTGCCACATGTCTGCAAAGAAATAAAAGTAATATTCATATACATTTTAAATAATAAATATATGATGCAAAATAAAATTTGAATCTATACCTGAAATTAGAAGGAAGGCTAATATCATCCTTAGTCAACTTGCGCTTAAGATCTTGTTCATTTTTTTTCTTTTTAGTTTTATACATTGAACTGCTAGAAGCACTTCTATTAACACCAACTGTAGCAGGAGCACCATTTGACAAATTACCTGATGAACCTGATGTGACAGTAAAGGATGATATGCTACTTTGATTCTTCCAAGGCAAAGTGCTACTAGCTTGTATTTCCTTTGCTTTCCTTTCTTGTCTTCTTTGACGTTTAGCATTTAATTTTCCAAGAAGTATATTTCTATTTAAAAAAGTAAAAATATAAGAAAGAAATTATTTCTACAAATCATTCCTTATCAGATGTATTTTTATAATCAACCTGATGTACTTGTATTATAATAAAACTTGTTCATTTTTATTTATATTAAGGGTCCATATCCCTCAGTAGGTCCAAAAAATAGATAATTTTTTGTGAATTTTTTGTGGAGAAAGTAAACAAAATAAATCATTCAATATTTTTGGATTATATTTATGATACTTTTAAGTAGTTATACAAATTTTTTCAGCCTATTTAAATAATTTGGCGAAGCGGGATACTGGGCAACGGCGCGGAATAGGTTGCTCCATGGCGGAAGTCCTCCAGGTCGTAAAATGTGTCTGAAACATCGAATCAATCGATTTTCCTGTTCAGTACAAGTGTCCCTATAGAGTAGACTAAAAAAAATTATTTTGAATAAAAATTCATAAAATGGCGGCAGTTCAAAAAGAAAAATTAATTTTCACTATTAATTTTCTTTTTTTTAACTGCCGCCATTTTATGAATTTTTATTCAAAATAATTTTTTTTAGTCTACTCTATAGGGACACTTGTACTGAACAGGAAAATCGATTGATTCGATGTTTCAGACACATTTTACGACCTGGAGGACTTCCGCCATGGAGCAACCTATTCCGCGCCGTTGCCCAGTATCCCGCTTCGCCAAATTATTTAAATGGGCTGAAAAAATTTGTATAACTACTTAAATGTATCATAAATATAATCCAAAAATATTGAATGATTTATTTTGTTTACTTTCTCCACAAAAAATTCACAAAAAATCACCTATTTTTTGGACCTACTGAGGGATGTGGACCCTTAAGGCTCCTGTTCACTCACTGCAGCCATCTTGGATTGATGACGTCAGAAGCGAGAAAAATATCATAAAAATTCTTGCGACGTACATTCAAATAAAATTGTTTTTCAATAAGATAGCATTTGTAATCGATAGAATAGAGTTGTAAAATATACCGAAAACACTCCTTTAATCCACATATGTCGAATTGAATTGTGCTAATCAAGGACGAAAACTAGCCGTTTGACAGCTGCCGAATTAAAATAAATATTTATTTTCACATATTAAATTATAACCAAATGGAAATCTTCGGTATATTTTAACACTACAACAATTGTTTAAAATATAAAAACACTGCACTAAAACGAAAAATAACATTGTAAATCGCAAGAATAATTTAGCTTTTTAACGTCATTTTTCACGCCTTTTAGTTCATAATTCTGCCAGGTGTGACGCTGTGTGTACTGTCAACGCGGACTTGGCAATCGAGCCAGCAGGAGCCTTAAGGCTTTTAGATACTTGCTGCAGCCATGTTCGATCGTGACGTCAGAGGCTAGAAATGACACGCTGAGAATTCTTGCGTGTAATTTTCAAATAAAAAAATATTTGGATAAAAAATATTCCAAAAACTTTTCTCTTGACAGTTAATAAACAGTTAATAAACAGCGTAAAATAAATATGATATAAAGCCTAGTCATGCACCTGTGCATAAGCCTGCATGACTAGGCTTTGTATCACATTCATTGTACGGCTGTTTATAAACTGTCAAGGAAAAATGATAGTTTTCGGAATATTTTGTAAGTTTGCTAAAGCGATCTGATGTGTTTTTCCATCCAAATATCTTTTTATTTAAAAATAGCACGCAAGAATTCTGTGTCATTTCTTGCCTCTGACATCAGGATCTAACATCACGGCGAGTACTCAAGAGCCTTAACATACCTTAATGTAATAGCTTCGGTTTCGCTTGCAAAATTAAATGCAGCCATACAATCCTCTGCCTCAAATGTATGAAAATATGACATTGGCGCTTTATAATCCATTGAATTATAGATTTCATGTTCCCATAACATTATCTTCCTTTGCAAACAATATAATCGCAAAAAGAAACTGCGTCTTGGATTGTCTCTTATCAAGGTAATAATACCTGTATTCTTTTTAATCCAATCTTTATGTAAGGGAGCTTCAGTCAAATATAATTGTATAACACCAGCTGCTAAACACTAAAACAGCAATACAAATAAGCAATGTAAAAAAAAATATATATATGTAACAGTTTAACCCCTTAACGCAGTCTTTTGCCACAAAATATGGCAAAAAAATCTTTTTTAAAATTTATTTTGATTACTAATTTAATATAATAACACATAATAACTTTACTTTTAAAGAAAAAAAAGCATATTAGGTCAAAAACAATATTTTAATTCTATAAATACCTATATACGTATAATACAACATAATATATTATTTTTACATATTATAATAATAAACAAATAATTAAAAATTATTTTTTGTGTGATAAATCATAAAACAAGATGCAGCGCACGACCCAACATTACAGTGTTTAAAATAATATCAAGATTCCTTCTTTTTCTTCTTACCGTGCTGATAACAGAATAAACAAAAGTAAACATTCCTGACAAACCGTTTGCCCGGCACCTACATTCATTCATACACAAATAACTGTAAAGCTGGCGCTACCATAGTGTAGCGCATAGTGTAACGCCACCTTAACATGTTGGCTACCCCGTGACCACGTTTCACCCATTTGCTATCAAGTGCTGTGAACTACGGCAGTCAATATAATTATTTTTAATGTAATTATTGTTAATATGTGTAATTATTTTTTATGTCCAAATTAACACGGGCACGTGCATCATGGTAATATTATAAAATAAAGCGTTGCCCGTTAACTCAGGCTTGTGCAAATCTGTCAGTACCGCTTGCTCAAGTTAACTCAGGCTTGTACGTTAAGGAGTTAAATTATAAAAATAATATAAAAAATAAATTTCTAAAATTAATTAAAATTATCTTATAATATATATAAATCTCAAAGAATAAATCCCATTTTTGTCTTTATTTACATATATAAGCCACAAAACAAAATAATAAACTATATTATATTATTAATCATAACTAAAAAAAACTAAGTTTTTGTATACCATAATTTCTCTAATTTCATCCTTAGTAGGTACACTAAATTGTTTCTAATAAACATTTTTTTTACAAATTAACTATATGCATTTTTATAGATATATAGCCAAGTACTTCTTCAGCTTTTTTTTGATATTGTTATTCTAACTATTGAAAGTATTCGTCAATCAAACTAATATGTTGAATCAAGAGATCAAAATCAAGATATTCATAATGATGACACTGATAATTACGCGAAGTTTTCCTAGAAAATAAATATTACCTGGCATCGATTCCCTATCAGCTGGAAGACTTGTTCATTTTCCTCCGATTTTAGGAGTATCGAGCCTCTATGCTTGTCCATGTTGCCCGACTTCATTTTATCATCAAACTAGGTTAGGATCTTCATGCAGATATTACTTAATCTAAGGCCGCTCCTCTTTTCGCTCCTAAAGCGTTTCTTTCATCATGGTTACATCAACCGATCAACGTACGTTGATCTATCGCATAATCACATATACAACGACGATACAGAGCCTCGGCGAGGAGAAAAGTAGGATGACAGACCCAAATTTTCATATATCATTCACGTAAAAGTTTTGTATCAAGTGTATCTTCTAAGCTCTCCCTTGACTCCTTGATATTCTTCAACGACAAATATTCTCGCGTCAATATGTAAATCCAACGAGAAAAACTATCGACTCAAGATATTGATGACATTTTCCATCATTTTCCATCTATCGGTTCAACGTTCGCGACTGTTCAGTGTTCGCGACTTCGCGTTCCGTATTTCTGCGTTCCTTCATGTGACGCATTCTCACCATGCGGGATGCAGGAATTAAGGCCAATGTCCACGATCCAAGAACTTGGTCCGAGATCAGAGAAAAACCTGAGAGCGGCCATCCTTTTGTTCTTGCGGTGAACGCATTTTCTGACGCGCCGCCTGAAGAAGTGCGTCTAAACTACGCTCGTCACGGTCGGTAACGGTACATCCTTCTCTCTGCGGTACATGGATGCGTGTCCGCGCTATGGTTGGTGTCCAAACTACTGAAAATCGATAAGGTGAATGAGTCAGACAAGGACCGACAAACAATCGTTCCGTCCTTGTCTCACGTATCACGTTACGGTAGGCGAGCTGGCAACGGCGAAGCTAAAATTTCATTTTACTCGTCTCGCTCACAAGGTACATTAGGCAACTCAAAAATTCAAATAAATCTGAAACTTTGCATAATAATAGAGTAGTAGGACCTAATAACAAAACAATTTTTTGTTGGTGCTAAAAAACGGTTCTAGGCGAGAAACACTTCTTCGAAAAAAATCGGTTTTTCTCTTTCGAGCCGAATATCTCTGAAACTATAAGAGATAGAAAAATGTTCCAAAATGGAAATTAAATGGTTTAAAAAGTACTTTAAAATAATAACAAAAAAAATTTTTATTTTATTAATTTTTAAAAATACTCTTACCACTAACCATTTTTTTCCAAAATTTTAAAAATTGTTTATCACCAAATGAAAGGTTATTTTTTTACGAATTTAACCATGTATGATAAAGTTATGTTATGAAAAACCATTTTCGAGAAATAATTACAAACGCCGCTGTAAACAGTCTATCCGTGTCAGTCCATGCGCTTGATTATTCACAACACGTTCCGTTCGCTTCTTTCATAGACGAAGATAAGTACGATAGCAAATACATTTGAAGGACATACTATACCTATGTGTATAATTATGAGAGTTTCTATCGTAGAATATAAATATACATATTTATATCATTGGAGAAATAAAGTATGTAAAATGCTGTCATTTTGCGAGCGTTGTTCGAAGAGATGACTTCGTTTTATCGTATCGTATTATTAATTGCTGCAATTTTGTAGATATATATTGATATTTTAAAAATTAATTTATTAATTTACCTATTAATTTATTTATTAAAATTAATTTATTAATTTATTCATCTACTATATTAATTTAGACTTCTTACAATTGTATTTTATAATTTTTTAATACAATTTTTAAAATTAATTGTAATATAAATTTTTGTCAGATTAATCTCTTACAAGTATTGCGAAGAAACGATTTTTGGTACTACGTATAACTTTTGTTTAATGTAACAAAAGTTACACGTTCTCGCAATACATGATAACAATGCTAAATATTTGCAGCAATATTTGTAAGCACACACACACACACACACACAGAGAGAGATACGATTATATAAATAATGTCCCAAAATTCGCGACTCAAAATATTATAGCAAGAGAGTTCTCAAAAAATTAAGTAAAAAAGTTATTTGTAAATTTTTATTTTAAACAGTAGTTTTTGAGATATAAGGGTTTAAAGCTAGCCAGTTACAGACTAGTTTTAGATGGACACTTGTCCATATGAGTCGCGCGTGCGGTAGTATTAGTAAGCGCGCACTTCAGCATGCATACGTACATTGCATACTGACATGACGGACGCGGTGGACAAAAGATTGTGTATTCTCCATACGTTACCGCGCGTGATTTCATGATATTGTGATTTCAAATTAATGATGTTAATAAATAAGCGTTACAAATAAGAAATATTTAAATCATTAAAATTTTATCGCTAATATTGTAGATTACAAAGAAACATTGGGATTACTACAATTCATATTAGCACAATAACATTAATATTAAGGAAATATTAAGTAAATAAGATTTATAATTAATAATAAGTCGTGATCGCATATCGCATACGCATGCGAGCAATAATTTTTTTTTATGAGTGTTGAGAGATATAATTTTATGCAAGTTACTTCTTTGCTATAATTAGTCTGATCGAACTTAGCGGTTTGACGGAAAGCTCGGTACTAATAATACCGTGTAACACGATTTTTGTGTCAATGAACTTAATGACTGTGTGAGTCATGTTTCTTGTGCGAGAGACGACGGAAAATCACCGGACTTTTGCAAAAAGATTGCTTTTTGACCAGGGCTTCGTATTTTTAAAATTTCAATATTTTTCCAGGATTGGAGATAAATTTGACTCTGGGTGTGCTTTGATTACCAGGTAAAAATATTTTTGGCTTTGGGTGGTTGCCTAGACTTCTCCTAAACTGAGAAATCTGTAGTATAGATGTGCCAAATAGAAAAAATGCTTTTTGTGGCCACATTAAAAAAAAAACGTTTTTTTATTTAATTGTTTATAAAAAATGTTTTTTTTATTTGACATACTTACTACACATTTATTATAGTTCTAATAACGCCATGTCAATTTTATCTTTAATCTTGGAAAAAATATTGTATTTTTCCAAGATTGGAGATAAATTTAACTCTGGGTGTGCTTTGATTAACAGGTAAAAATATTTTTTGCTTTGGGGAGTTGCTTAGACCTCCCCTGAACTAATAAATGTGTAGTAAGTATGTCAAATAAAAAAAAACATTTTTTATAAACAATTAAATAAAAAAACGTTTTTTTTAATGTGGCCACAAAAAACATTTTTTCTATTTGGCACATCTATACTACAGATTTCTCAGTTTAGGAGAAGTCTAGGCAACCCCCCAAAGCCAAAAATATTTTTACCTGTTAATCAAAGCACACCCAGAGTCAAATTTATCTCTAATCCTGGAAAAATATTGAAATTTCAAAAATACGAAGCCCTGGTCACAAAAGCAATCTTTTTGCAAAAGTCCGGTGATTTTCCGTCGTCTTTAGGCACAAGAAACATGACTCACACAGTCATTAAGTTCATTGACACAAAAATCGTGTTACAACACGGTGTTATTAGTACCGAGCTTTCTGCCAAACCGCTAAGTTCGATCAGACTAATTATAGCAAAGAAGTAACTTGCATAAAATTATATCTCTCAACACTTATAAAAAAAAATTATTGCTCGCGTTCGTATGCGGTCACGACTTATTATTAATTATAAATCTTATTCACTTAATATTTCCTTAATATTAATGTTATTGTGCTAATCAGCTAATATGAATTGTAGTAATCCCAATGTTTCTTTGTAATCTACAATATTAGCGATAAAATTGAAATAATTTAAAGATTTTTTATTTGTAACGCTTATTTACATCATTTATTTGAAATCAATACCATGAAATCACGCGCGGTAACGTATGGAGAACACACGCACAATCTTTTGTCCACCGCGCCCGTCATGTCAGTATGCATGCGGAAGTCCGCGCTCACTAATTCTACCGCACACGCGACTCATGGACAGGTGTCCGTCTAAACCTAGTCTGTAATTGGCTAGCTTTACACTTTTATATCTCAAAAACTACTGTTTAAAATAAAAATATACAAATAACTTTCTTACTTAATTTTTTGAGAACTTTCTTGCTATAATATTTTGAGTCGCGAATTTTGGGACACCCTATAATAAATATGTTATAACGTACAAAATAATAGGAAAAGTCACATACGAATTATTTACGATTTTTTCAACCAAAGGTAAATTTTTTTTTTTCATTAATAAATTGTATATTATATTACATTAGTATCGCATTTTTCACTTTAATATCAGTCTGCTAATGAAAAGATATATGATATTATTAAATGTTATTGTATTTTTCATTTTAATATTAGTCTACTCATGAAAAGAATATTAGATTTCTTGAACATCACGTACATTTTTTCACACGTACGTAGTTATATCACGTACGTTCACATAATATTTATCGAAGTGTCATCTTAAATTTGGTATAAAAGCGGTACGTTTCTGCATTTTATTTACAGTCTAACATTATTTGAACAGTACGCAATTATACCACTTGTGGGAAAATTTTAAAGTGTTTTTAAACATTTGTGTTAAAATGTCAACAATAAATATAGCAAATGTTATAAACTTATTAATCACAACGTTCAACATTGCAAATTTTGCTGTCTCGCCTGTTAATCACCACGAAGTTGAACTTCATGATGCTATTTCCGATCTAATAAAAAGTGCTGTAAATTATGATGTTGCGATTGAACACGGATGGGGACTTGATTTTGATGATTCGGCGGAGCCACATGATGTACAATTTGTGGACGCGTATGATGTTGATGTTGAAGAAGAAGATAATTATGAAGACGAAGTTTGTGTGGTGGATAACGAAGGTGGAAATATAAACTTAAATTACAAAAGAAAAGCAGTTGAATTTTGAAACAGTGGAAGAAAAGGACGTTTATCTATTACTGCTGTACAAAATCGTTTTAGACAGGTAAAATTTTATTTAAAAAATAAGGAAAAATAATACAAGTTAAACGAGCAAGTGGACGTACATTGTGTATGAATAGTAGTTTTAAACTTACATTACTTATATCGCATATCTGCGTTTATCTACATTGGTTCATAAATCTTTTTATTTTTAATTAGAATTTTTAAATATCAAACTCCTTGTCTTCTAGATAAAATCTGTTTTGCAATTGTATAGATGGCAAGAAAATGTAATGCGCGAAGGGACAAACAGGGACAAACTTGTATTTATTGCCGAATATGTACTAACGAAACTCCAAGAAGCTATGGATAGAGGATCTATCATTCACGATATGGATTTGTGAACGTGGGCATTGCAAGCAAAAGATCAATTAGACTTTCCTTCATTTAAAGCAGGAAATTTGTGGATATGGAATTTTAAAAAGGCACATCAAATCGCATAACGTAAAATAACAAGTTTTAAAACCCGATCTTTTCGTACAACTGTATGTAACAATACGTCAAAATACAGAAGATTTTGTGAGACTGGTAAAACCACATATTGATGTAATTGGTGCAGGATCAATTTATAATGCAGACGAAAGTGGCTTTAATTTAGAAATACATTCTGGAAGAACATTAACTAATGTTGTAGCAAAACAAGTTGAAGCCGTTGTTCAATCATTATCTTCTATGACTCATAGCTACACCATTATGCCTATTAGATCTGCAGATGGACATCTTCTTTCACCTCTGTATATAGTATTGAAAGAACCTAGTGGAAAACTTGGACCCCGTGTAGAAGAATCTCTTTTTAGACCTCATAATATTTACATCGCGGCTTCAAAATTTGAGAAACTTACAAGCCATTATTTTGAAAACTGGTTTGAAGAAGTATATTTACGAAATACTGGAGAAAAAAGCCTGCTATTGTTCGATTCATGGACAGGACATTGTCCGGAACAATTAAAAGAATTTATACCAGGAGACAAACAAGTAAATATTTTAACAATACAAAAAAAAAACAACTAGTTTTATACAACCTTTAGATCTTTTTGGTTTTAAAATTTGGAAAAATTTTGCTTAAAGCTTCTCTGATGGCATTATTTTAAATAATTATGACATAAATCTACATGCACGTAATAATATAATAAAATTACAATCTTTAACGCATAATCAACTTTCTTCTCCAAGATTTCAAAATTTATTTAAATATATTTGGTACAAAAGTGGATATTTATCAACACGGCCTGAAAAGTTTGAAAATCCAATAACTTTTTGTTATTTTAAAGAAGAAAGAGATATAAAAATATGCAATATTTGTGATAAAATTGCTTTGATACGTTGTGCATGGTGTAAAGAATATTTTTGTTTTGAACATTTCTATGAACAATATTATTATTGTAACAATTATATAGAATAAATATAATATTTTAATAATTAATTTTATTTTATTTTAGAATTTAATTGTAAAAATAAACAAGAAAAGAAAGTATAATAAAATTATATTATAGTCTTGCAGTTTTCCATAGATATAATTTGTGATAAGTATGTTATAAGTGTACATGATGTGGTAACTAGCGTAAGATATTTATTTTTTTGCAAAAACTATTTTTTAAGAATTGTAATTGTTTAAAGTTATAGTTTTTAATCTCATCAAAAACTTATTCCGTTTTTTATATTATTATGATATATATTTATATTGTGCGATAGAAACTCTCATAATTATATACATATAGTTTCTATGAAAGAAGCGAACGGAACGTGTTGCGTGAATAATCGAACGCATGGACGGACACAGATAGACTGTTTACAGCGGGCGTTTGTAATTATTTCTCGAAAATAGTTTTTCATAACATAACTTTATCATACATGGTTAAATTCGTAAAAAAATAACCTTTCATTTGGTGATAAACAATTTTTAAAATTTTGGAAAAAAATGGTTAGCGCGGTAAGAGTATATATAAAAATTAATAAAAAAAAAAATTTTTTGTTATTATTTCAAAGTACTTTTCAAACCATTAAATTTCCATTTTAAACCATTTTTCTATGTCTTATAGTTTCGGAGATATTCGGCTCGAAAGAGAAAAACCGATTTTTTTCGAAGCAGTGTTTCTCACCCTAAAACCGTTTTTTAGCACCAACAAAAAAATGTTTCGTTATTAGGTCCTACTACTCTACTATTATGCAAAGTTTCAGATTTATTGGAATTTTCGAGTTGCCGAATATCCCTTGCAGTCTTGCTTCTCTTACGCGCTGCATTCCGTTCAACTTCAAAAATTAATATCTCTGGTTATATTTGTCGTACAGAATTCATTAAAAAAGCATTTTAAAGATAAGGAAACAATCTTTTTGAAAAAAATTATTTAAGTTACAAGAAATTGCAAATTCCAATTATTATAAGCAATTGAAACGTTTAATTAATTTTTTTACTAAAAAGTGCATTTAAAAAAATTTTTTAAATAATGCTATTTTATTCTCTACTTCATTCTGAAAGTACACATATTTATTTCATTAAGAAACGATAGATTCTCTCTTTTTATATTATTTTAATGACTGAGATGCCGCGCCGTGCTTGCGTCTCTGGATCGACCAAGTGGCACGGCACATCGATTTCTTCGGAAATCTCTTGTATAAGGTATGTACAATGTACATACAGTATAAATAGCATAATATATAATGTTGAATATATCAAAATTATGTAAATCAAGTTTTTGTTATGAATATTACATTTTAACAATTGTGTAGTACTCTGGTAAAGTAAATTGTTTTGTTTTACTGTACTGTATAATTTAATCGTTAATTTTCTTTTCTATTTTTTATTACAGGGATTTTTTGTAATAAATGTTATGCTCCAATTGTTCTTATCGGGAAATTTATAAAGGTTATAAAGTACAGTGCAAATTGCAATTTTGTTGAACTCCATGCAGAAGATGAAAAAATATAATAGCGTGGTCACTACAGACTTGTAGAGCGCCAAAAGTCTGCGTCTAATAGGAATTTTCCGCCAAGAAAATTTAGAGCACAATATTTATTGCAGAAAATCCCGGCAGTTCAAAACGGAAAAGAAAATTAACGGTCAAATTATAGGTACACTGCAGTAACGAAATTTACTTTATCATCAGAAATAATGTACAATTTTTAAAATGTAATATTCATGACAAAAATATAATTTGTATAATTTTAATTATATTTAATTATAAATTATGTTATTACATTATATAAATTATGTCATTCATACTGTACATTTTTTCTACAAGAGATTTCCGAAGAAATCGATGTGTCCTGCTATACTTGGTTGAGCCAGGGCCACGAGCACAGTGCGGTACAACGCGGTGCCTCAGTCATTAAAATTATATAAAAAATAGAATCTATCATTTCTTCATAAAATAAAAAATATGTTTCCGAGGTTTCACTATAAAAATATTAAGTTTATAATAGAAACAATGTTACAAAACGATTATCCGCTTTCTTTTGTTTTTAACACGATTAATACTAGGCTCAAATCACTGTTAAATAAGCGCACGTCGAGACAGAACAATATCATTCTTACTAACGAGAACACGGATAAAAAATCTTGGTTTGCGATCCCTTATGTATCAGGTATTTCGGATAAATTTAAAAGTGTCACCAGAGATTTAAATGTCAATTTGGCGTATTTTAGTTCTAACAAACTTATTAACTTTATTAAGGTACATAAGGATGTTCTCCCAGTTAAATCTAACAAAAATGTAGTTTATAAGATTTGCTGTAAAGATTGTGATGCCTCATATGTGGGACAAACTTTGAAGAAATTGCAAACTAGAATTTCGGAACATGAAAGTCATATCCGCAGGAGAAACGCTCCGAAGTCTGTTATCACGGAACACAGAGTACATTGTAAGCATGATTTTGATTGGGAGAACGTATTAATTCTTGATAAAGAAAATTTTTTATCCAAAAGACTTGTATCTGAGATGGTGTACATCCAATTGCAAAAGAATGGTCTCAATTTACAGACGGACACTGAATTTCTTTACCATGCCTATTCTTCCATATTAGAAAAATTGTAAATTCGTGCTATTTGTTGTTTCCTTGTCTTGCAATATATATTTGTGGTTAGTTTATTTTTTACATATTTACATTTTATGATATTGAACTAGAAAATGACAAGTTATTTACTGTTTTACCGTTCTTGACTTTTGCCAGTGTCGTTATACTTTTCTTGACATTATTATGTAGCTCTTAAGCATTGTTCTTTTAAATAATTGTATGATTCTTGTACGGACGACATATGGATATATGTATGAGAATATGTTTTTTGCTTCGATCTCGTTCTCCGGACTATTTGGTGAGTCGTTTGTTCTTTAATTCCCCGTTCTTTCAATTTTAAGTTTCAACTTCTTTACAGATGTCGATCTTTTGGTTACTCATACTCCGGTATTAGTTTCTTGACTTGGTAATCTTGCGACACACTGGGTATGATGGAGAATTCGAGAATTTTTTACTATTTTGTATCTGCCGAGAATGGCCCGATTTGGAGCCGAAACGTACGGAATATAGATCTTGTATCTTGAAATACGCACCAAGTACCGCGTTTGACTCTCATAGCCAAGTTATATTGAGTTTAAAAAATATGTATATACTATCAGAATGAAATAAAGAATAACATGGCATTATTTTAAAATTTAAATGTTTTTTAATAAAAAAATTAATAAAACATTTTAATTGCTTATAACAATTGGAATTTGCAATTTCTTGTAACTTGAAATTTGTCAAAAAGATTGTCTCCTTAGCTTTAAATCCTTAGCTTAATTTTTTAAAGATTTCTTTATGACAAATATAATCAGAGTTATTAATTTTTGAAGTTGACGACCACTTTATTTTTCACGAAAATTGTATTGCTTATAACTTTTGCAAAAAAAATATTTCGGACGAAAAAAAAATATATCTGCTTATTTTATGTATATTTTAGGTAAATATAATCGAAAAAATCGAAGTAATATATTTGTACCTCGAAAAAATCCAAGTAATATCTTTACCTCGAAAAAATCGAAGTAATATATATATTTGTACCTCGAAAAAATCCAAGTAATATCTTTACCTCGAAAAAACCTAAGCAAAAAGTGGTACACGTACTTATCTTTGTACCTCGACAAAATCCAAGTAATATCTTTATTTAAAAAAAAATACAACCCAAGTGACACATCACAAAATTATGTTACCTTTTATTCAATCCAAGTTATTATCTAAAAAAAAAAGAAATGATATCTGTAAATTGCGCCAATTATAAAAAAAGAATATATATATTGTCTCAAAAAATAATTGTTGCACTACTTTGATGAAAAATCTTTACATTGTGTTAATTAGAAAAACAATGTATAAAAACAATTTTATAACATTAAAATTTTTTATTTAAATCCAACAAGGAAATGTAAGATATTTAAACATAATTTATATTTGTATTTTTTAGTGGATATAACAATTTTATAAAATTAAAAATTTTTTAATTCAACAAGGGAAGCAAGGTACTTAAACAATTCAAAGTTTACAAGTTCATATATGTATTGTTCAATAAAATAAAACATTTAATTACAAACAATTACAGACAGAGGTCTGAGAGTTATAAACAATTATAACATTACAAAATAAACATGTTTTATTAAAATTAATACATTTTTCTTGTAAAAAAAAACTTGGCGCTGCTAGACCTCGAAATATAATAAAGTACTATAATTTCAACTAAGTAAGGACAACGATAAAAATAATTCAAGGAAGAATGCAATGGGAGTAATAATAATAATTATCAGCGTGTGTATGTGCGAGCGAGTGATACGGGCAGTAACGGCGAGTGATGCGACTGTAAAACAATTAGAATTAAGTATAGGATAAGTATAGGATAAGTATAGGATAAGTTTACATATATTGTAAAACAATTAGAATTAAGTATAGTATAAGTATAGGGATAAGTTTACATTTGTGAGGCGTGCGTTGTCACAGCGATCACGTTTCTTTAGTATATGTTTCATTGTAAAAAAAAGCTTCTTGTAATTTTAATTTGTATCTAATGTAACTCGACCTAGTACTTTATTATATTTCGAGGTCTAGCAGCGCCAAGTTTTTTTTTACAAGAAAAATGTATTAATTTTAATAAAACATGTTTATTTTGTAATGTTATAATTGTTTATAACTCTCAGACCTCTGTCTGTAATTGTTTGTAATTAAATGTTTTATTTTATTGAACAATACATATATGAACTTGTAAACTTTGAATTGTTTAAGTACCTTGCTTCCCTTGTTGAATTAAAAAATTTTTAATTTTATAAAATTGTTATATCCACTAAAAAATACAAATATAAATTATGTTTAAATATCTTACATTTCCTTGTTGGATTTAAATAAAAAATTTTAATGTTATAAAATTGTTTTTATACATTGTTTTTCTAATTAACACAATGTAAAGATTTTTCATCAAAGTAGTGCAACAATTATTTTTTGAGACAATATATATATTCTTTTTTTATAATTGGCGCAATTTACAGATATCATTTCTTTTTTTTTAGATAATAACTTGGATTGAATAAAAGGTAACATAATTTTGTGATGTGTCACTTGGGTTGTATTTTTTTTTAAATAAAGATATTACTTGGATTTTGTCGAGGTACAAAGATAAGTACGTGTACCACTTTTTGCTTAGGTTTTTTCGAGGTAAAGATATTACTTGGATTTTTTCGAGGTACAAATATATATATTACTTCGATTTTTTCGAGGTAAAGATATTACTTGGATTTTTTCGAGGTACAAATATATTACTTCGATTTTTTCGAGGTAAAGATATTACTTTGATTTTTTCGAGGTACAAATATATTACTTCAATTTTTTCGAGGTAAAGATATTACTTGGATTTTTTCGAGATACAAATATATTACTTCGATTTTTTCGAGGTACACCACGCGTGCTTGGCGTCTTTTTTTGTACCTTTTTGTAAAAGGTAATTTTGTACGGATATCATGCCTTTTTGTAATATTACGCATCTTATATGAACAGTATATCTTATTTTTCAAGGTACAAAGGTATTACGTATACCACCCGTTACTTAAGTTTTTTCGATATATATTACTTGGATTTTTTCGAGGTACAAATATATTACTTCAATTTTTTCGAGGTTAAAGATATAACTTCGATTTTTTCGAGGTAACATATTTACACGGCGGATATAATCCGATTTGATAACTACCGTATACTATCCGATCCAAATCTTCTTTCCCAACGGGCAATAGCAAGGCGGGTGCGTTCCACGAACACTTTCTTCGGCACTCGGATACAAAGCACGGCAGTAATTCGGCACTCGGATATACAACAGCACGACAGCGATGTTATTACCGCGTAGATCAAACGCAAAAGACAAATGTCAGCGCGTCGCGGCGCTGGACTTGCGTGTCACTTTCACAATCTTGACGTTATGCAGCGCCATCTTCTATTAGAGCAACGAAGTATCGCCAGGGGTACACTGGGGTACACTTGGTGTACGGAGTCTGAGTGCAGTCGCACTGCCGGCGCCCCGCGCCCCTCGGTCCGGCGGTATGTGACAGCGCGGAGTGAGATAACCTACGCGGCTGGATAATAAATATAACCGTAAAGCGGCCCATACACGTCGCGAGTCCAGCTCAGCTTAGTTTCTACTCATTCGTGGGTGGGATGTCACAAGCCGGGTTCGGCGTCCGACGAGCTAAATTTCGGGACTATTCAAAAGGGTGTGTGTAGTGAAAAACGTTCAAGTCCGGCTTGCAGATCAAGCTCGCCGAGCCGGACTTGCGAGTCAATCGTACAAAAATAATAGGCCGTTTTAGACGTCCGCGTCGTCGAGAAATATTCCGTCCGCGTCGAGGTTATGATGCTTACGATGTTTATGTGTGCGTTCAGTCGGGACTCGTGCAGTGATAACGTGCAATGTGTGATAAACTATCGTAAGTAAACTATATCGTGCGTGATAATAAACTCACGCTCTCTCTCGCTCGCTTGCTCGCTCGCATAATCTCGTCTCTTACGAGTTAAAGTGAGGTTATTTATCCTCTAAATAAATCGCGAGAGAGATCGATCGAGTCATCATCATCACACGCGTCAAAGTGAGTGAAGTTAACGTGTCATGTCACATTGACACCGCAGGGAGGATTGATTCGCACAATCCTTTAGGCTTATAAATACAGTACTCGCTCTGCTTTCATGTTGATTGTTTCTCAAGTCTGCTTTACAAAATATGCTTCCCGGAAGAAGTGGAAACATTATTTATTGATTTCTTATTCAATAAAGTTACTAATTTATTGTATATGTTTCTTTGATAGCGATCTGTCTGATGGTGTTCTGGGTTTTGATTGCGAATGGGTCAAAAAGAGACTCGTCTATCTGTTACAACTGGCTACTATCAATGGAGTAGTTGCTTTGTTTCGCATCGGAAAGATTGGATACATTCCACCTAAGCTTAAGGTAACGTTTCAAATAATTCATGATCAGATTATCCGCAACTATGCATAACATTGAATTTTAATAACATTACATTTAACTGCTGTAAGTAACACAAGACCTAATCTGATACTATTTATAGCCGATATAAATCGGAAAACTTTAACGTCACATTAATTTAATTTATACAAATTTTGCAGATTCGCAACAGCAGATTCGCAACAGCAGATTCAGTCGCAAACGCATCAGGCTATTGTCCTAAATGGCAAAATACAAAATCAAGTAAATCCGCCACTGCCAGACATTCCAAGTTACGCATCGACGCCTGGCTGGAAACTTCCATTGCCCGCACCATCGTTAAAGATTTCAAAAGTATCGAATGGTAAACTATATGATAATGTCTCTATTTTGTACAAATAATTCAAATTCAACTTTGAAGCTACAAAATTTTTAATATAACTTTAACGTATAGGCATAGTGCTATCCTGGAGCATGAATCTAACGGATAAATATGCGGATATCGCCAGTTATCAATTGTACGCGTATCAGGAAGTCGCTGGTGTGAATCCTACCACTTCACTGTGGAAGAAAGTGGGTCATGTGCGCGCACTTCCGCTCCCTATGGCGTGTACCTTGACTCAGGTAAATTGAAACATTAACGTTATTAACTCGTCAAAGGGATAAAACGTGTCTCATGCGTTGTTTGGAATTCGCAATACTGTGAGAGCAATATTCTTGTTACAGTTTTCCGAGGGTAACAATTATTACTTTGCGGTCAGAGCGGTTGATGCACATTCTAGAAAAGGACAGTACAGTATACCTGGCAATATCTCTCTGTAAAGGAGCAACATCAAGTTTTGAGATATACTCTTGCGTTCAACGTGTACTTGTGATAAAAATAGTTCGTAGATAACGTGATCTCAATAACACGGTACATTATAATGGATCTGACTCGACGATTGATTTAGCTAATGTCCCTCTTCTGGATTATTGAACTCAAAATGCGATAACTCCAGTTGATGTTAGTCCCATAAATGCTTCCAATCGCACACATAATTTATTGTACATAATTCCCTATTTCGTAATAGATATCTTAATTGTTTCTTTTTTATTAATTTCTTTTAATAGCTAAATTTTAATTCATCCTTTCGGGGCAAAATATTGATGTTACAACATAATTGTAATTTCTTGAAGACATTTTTATGATAAATTCATGAAGTTCTGTTTCTGATCTGTCGTATCAGAAACAATTTATGTAGATTGAAGGTTGCAGTATATATTTTGATATTTCCAGCGTTACGAAGTGTCCCCTGATAGCAAATTAATAGCCTTGTGCGGAAGACTGGGCGAAATATATTTGTTACACAGCTTTACTAAAGAACTTGTCGGCATACTAAAGATGAATTCGAAATGTAGGGTATTGGCGTTTACACCAGACAGTAAAACGCTTATCACACACAGTAGTGAGTAGACTTGTACGATTTTCTGTATACACTTTCCAACGTGATTTTTAAGGATTGGTATATAAATATCTTTTTTCTTATTCAACCGTAGACTGCAACGAGATGTACATATGGAATCTGAATACTCGCACGTGCATCAATCGTGCTGTAGATGATGGGTGCTTATCTTGCGCATCACTCGCCGTGTCCCCGAGCGGCCAATTTGTGGCTACAGGCAGCGCGCAAGGTGTGGTTAATCTGTACGACATGAAAACTGTACTGGAGGATCAAATCCCCGCGCCTTTAAAGATAATGATGAATCTCGTGATTAAAATATTACCTAGAGCATCAGTTGATTTAGGATAAGATTCAAAGAGCCATAGAAGATGCTGTAAGAAACGATATATGGCAGTGTTCAACAAATGCCATCAAATAAGAATGTTATTTTAATAAATCCTTTACCTAAGAATGAGGACGTTTCTGTAGATAATTAAGACAAAACTGGTAGCTCCAGTAGATAATGAAAGAGATAACACGTGAGATATGTTTAATGTGATAAATATGGACAGATAATAATTTATTTATCATTAATACAGCGAGAAAAAATAAATTTTTCCTGTAACTAAAGTAATGCAATGACATGTATGCGCATTTATATATGTATATATCTACATATTGTGAATATGTCTATATGTAAGTATTATATAACTTAGAATTATATCTGATAGTTTGAAACAAAAAAATTTTCGCTCTCAGCCGACGGCTCGCCAGACACGAGCAGGGGTGTCAGATTTAGGCCGGGAGTCACTCGAGAGTCGGCTGGTGGGGGACACACACGCAAAAGAAAGCATGTACTTGTGTTCGCAGGTACGTGCTTTCTCTTGCGTGCGCACGTCCCCCACCAGCCGACCCTCGAGTGACTCCCGGCTTTAAAATCTGACATCCCTGGACACCTTAACGAATATAATGTAATTTTTATAAATATTTAGTTTCTGTAATTAATATTTATAACAATCGTAGCAGAAAGTGGGAAATGTTTTGTACATTAGTTATTGCTTGGTATAATCTTATTTAATCATTTGATAATTCTGTTATTTATAATAATGTTAAGCGAAAAGTTATTAACGACGATTTATTTTTTAAGCCGGAGCTATTTTTTTGTATCTGATGTGGTATCGCTTATAGACTTTTGTGCTCGTTTTAAAAATCTCTATATCCAGAGCAATCGAAATATATATAGTTGAGATGGAATCAAACGACCATTTTCTGTAAAACATTAAAAGAATAAGTTTTTAAAAGATAACACGGAAGTTATTCATATATATATGTAGGTATTATAAAATTATCACTTTTTAAAGAACGTTTATTGCACCTGCAAAATTAAAGTACATTGGCAAATATAACTTATAAAATTTATATTTCTGTAGCTCTAGATATTCTAAATTATGATAAAATTTATTTATATGCATTTGACATTGATTTAAACGGTACTTTATACATATAAAATGTACGATTTATATTACGCAATAAATCATCAGCATTTTACTATATTTCTGTAATAATTCTGTTGTGTTATAATAAGCTTTCATGATATTTGTGATGGCCTTATGAACAAAGATATAAAAGTTAAATGAAACAAATTTATGTGTTGCCAGTCCGCCTAAATTAGAAAAGATATGTATAGAATGACTTCAAAAATAAATATTTTTATTCGAAAACTAATTTTACCATTATTTGTTCCCTTCTAAACTAATTTTACCATTATTTTTCCCCTTCTAAATCATAAAACTTTTTTCTGAAACGTTTCTTTTGTACGTCAAGTTTAAGATATATACAACTGTTTCCATTAAAATAGGTAACCCTATATAACATAATGTAGATTGTTAAACTTTTTGCTTCAATAACTTTTCGCTTAACATTATTATAAATAACAGAATCATCAAATGATTAAATAAGATTATACCAAGCAATAACTAATGTACAAAACATTTCTCACTTTCTGCTACGATTGTTATAAATATTAATTACAGAAACTAAATATTTATAAAAATTACATTATATTCGTTAACGTGTCCAGGGATGTCAGATTTTAAAGTCGGGAGTCACTCGAGGGTCGGCTGGTGGGGGACGTGCGCACGCAAGAGAAAGCACGTACCTGCGAACACAAGTACATGCTTTCTTTTGCGTGTGTGTCCCCCACCAGCCGACTCTCGAGTGACTCCCGGCCTAAATCTGACACCCCTGCTCGTGTCTCGCGAGCCGTCGGCTGAGAGCGGAAATTTTTCTGTTTCAAACTACGAGACATAATTCTAAGTTATATAATACTTACATATAAACATATTCACAATATGTAGATATATACATATATAAATGCGCATACATGTCATTGCATTACTTTAGTTACAGGAAGAATTTATTTTTTCTCACTGTATTAATGATAAATAAATTATTATCTGTCCATATTTATCATATTAAACATATTTCACGTGTTATCTCTTTTATTATCTACTGGAGCTACCAGTTTTGTCTTAATTATCTTACAGCATCTTCTATGGCTCTTTGAATCTTATCCTAAATCAACTGATGCTCTAGGTAATATTTTAATCACGAGATTCATCATTATCTTTAAAGGCGCGGGGATTTGATCCTCCAGTACAGTTTTCATGTCGTACAGATTAACCACACCTTGCGCGCTGCCTGTAGCCACAAATTGACCGCTCGGGGACACGGCGAGCGATGCGCAAGATAAGCACCCATCATCTACAGCACGATTGATGCACGTGCGAGTATTCAGATCCCATATGTACATCTCGTTGCAGTCTACGGTTGAATAAGAAAAAAGATATTTATATACCAATCCTTAAAAACCACGTTGGAAAGTGTATACAGAAAATCGTACAAGTCTACTCCCTACCGTGTGTGATAAGCGTTTTACTGTCTGGTGTAAACGCCAATACCCTACATTTCGAATTCATCTTTAGTAAGCCGACAAGTTCTTTAGTGTAAAGCTGTGTAACAAATATATTTCGCCCAGTCTTCCGCACAAGGCTATTAATTTGCTATCAGGGGACACTTCGTAACGCTGGAAATATCGAAATATATACTGCAACCTTCAATCTACATAAATTGTTTCTGATACGACAGATCAGAAACAGAACTTCATGAATTTATCATAAAAATGTCTTCAAGAAATTACAATTATGTTGTAACATCAATATTTTGCCCCGAAAGGATGAATTAAAATTCAGTTATTAAAAGGAATTAATAAAAAAGAAACAATTAAGATATCTATTACGAAATAGGAAATTATGTACAATAAATTATGTGTGCGATTGGAAGCATTTATGGAACTAACATCAACTGGAGTTATCGCATTTTGAGTTCAATAATCCAAAAGAGGGACATTAGCTAAATCAATCGTCGAGTCAGATCCATTATAATGTACCGTGTTATTGAGATGACGTTATCTACGAACTATTTTTATCACGAGTACGCGTTGAACGCAAGAGTATATCTCAAAACTTGATGTTGCTCCTTTACAGAGAAATATTGCCAGGTATACTGTACTGTCCTTTTCTAGAATGTGCATCAACCGCTCTGACCGCAAAGTAATAATTGTTACCCTCGGAAAACTGTAACAAGAATATTGCTCTCACAGTATTGCGAATTCCAAACAACGCATGAGACACGTTTTATCCCTTTGACGAGTTATAACGTTGATGTTTCAATTTACCTGAGTCAAGGTACACGCCATAGGGAGCGGAAGTGCGCGCACATGACCCACTTTCTTCCACAGTGAAGTGGTAGGATTCACACCAGCGACTTCCCGATACGCGTACAATTGATAACTGGCGATATCCGCATATTTATCCGTTAGATTCATGCTCCAGGATAGCACTATGCCTATACGTTAAAGTTATATTAAAAATTTTGTAGCTTCAAAGTTGAATTTGAATTGTTTTTACAAAATAAAGACATTATCATATGGTTTACCATTCGATACTTTTGAAATCTTTAACGATGATGCGGGCAATGGAAGTTTCCAGCCAGGCGTCGATGCGTAACTTGGAATGTCTGGCAGTGGCGGATTTACTTGATTTTGTATTTTGCCATTTAGGACAATAGCCTGATGCGTTTGCGACTGAATCTGCTGTTGCGACTGCAAAATTTGTATAAATTAAATTAATGCGACGTTAAAGTTTTCCGATTTATATCGGCTATAAATAGTATCAGATTAGGTCTTGTGTTACTTACAGCAGTTAAATGTAATGTTATTAAAATTCAATGTTATGCATAGTTGCGGATAATCTGATCATAAACTATTTGAAACGTTACCTTAAGCTTAGGTGGAATGTATCCAATCTTTCCGATGCGAAACAAAGCAACTACTCCATTGATAGTAGCCAGTTGTAACAGATAGACGAGTCTCTTTTTGACCCATTCGCAATCAAAACCCAGAACACCATCAGACAGATCGCTATCAAAGAAACATATACAATAAATTAGTAACTTTATTGAATAAGAAATCAATAAATAATGTTTCCACTTCTTCCGAGAAGCATATTTTGTAAAGCAGACTTGAGAAACGATCAACATGAAAGCAGAGCGAGTACTGTATTTATAAGCCTAAAAGATTGTGCGAATCAATCCTCCCTGCGGTGTCAATGTGACATGACACTAACCTCACTCACTTTGACGCGTGTGATGATGATGACTCGATCGATCTCTCTCGCGATTTATTTAGAGGATAAATAACCTCACTTTAACTCGTAAGAGACGAGATTATGCGAGCGAACAAGCGAGCGAGAGAGAGCGTGAGTTTATTATCACGCACGATATAGTTTACTTACGATAGTTTATCACACATTGCACGTTATCACTGCACGAATCCCGACTGAACGCACACATAAACATCGTATAAGCATCATAACCTCGACGCGGACGGAATATTTCTCGACGACGCGGACGTCTAAAACGGCCTATTATTTTTGTACAATTGACTCGCGAGTCCGGCTCGGCGAGTTTGATCTGCAAGCCGGACTTGAACGTTTTTCACTACACACACACTCCCGAATCGCGCAAAGCCCGAGTCGATCCAGCCGCGTAGGTAGGTTATCTCGCTCCGCGCTGTCATACACCGCCTGGCCGCGGGGCGCCGGAGGTGCGACTGCACTCAGTACACCAAGTGCACCGGCAGTGCAACTGCACTCAGTACACCAAGTGCACCGCTGGCGACACTTTGTTACTCTAAAATGGAAAATAGCGCTATTAACGTCAAGATTGTGAAAGTGACGCGCTACCTGTGGCGCCACGGCGCGCCGTGGCGAGAGTGTGAAAGTGACGATCTGGAGGACGACGATGACGTATCTGAATTGAAAATTTCACACTTTATCCTATGCATCGTAATATCTCCGCTCGTAGGGCACGTAGCGGAAAAATAAAAACATTTTTCTTATATAAATTTGGTCCAAGCTTTACGATAAGCCTAGTTAGAACTTGATCCGTTCACTGGTTATCCAGATCTAAAAATCTCGGGTATACTCGCAACTGATCGTCGCGCCGCGTATATAGAGCCACGGCTGTCTCGCTCCGCGCGTACTTGGCGCGAGACACTACCGTGTCTCTTGATTTCACAATTAATTTAAAAAATACGAGATCATTTCTCATTCGATTTGACACGTAGAATTTCCCATATATGCAGTATAATAAATTATTAATAAATAGGTCTTTTTTTAAGGGTGTAGCAGGATAAGGGGAAATTAATCTAACGGCCCCCAAACAAAATTAATTTGGATTAGGGGCAATTTGAAGGTTTAATAAAATTGATAACATTATCTGTGGATAATTCCATATATCTAGCTCTTTCTCGCCCCATTGCATTACCGGAATATCATTAAAAAACGTGTTTTTTACATTTTACTTTTTTTCTGCCCCTATTATATGTAGATATCAAGTATCTTAAACCATTTAAGGTATTATGAAACACGTTTTTCTTTAGAATTTTCCACGCCAAAACTCGACTTGCAGAATCGTTTAAAATATTCAAGAAATTTTTTTGCACGCTTCTGAGGTAAAACCTTGGAAAAAATTTAGAAAATGTATGTTACATAAAAGACTATCTTCCCAATTTTTTCAGATTTTTTTAAACACGGTATTATATTTAAAACAAATTGAAACTTATTTCTTTTTCATCGTTCCGTAATAATAAAGTAAAATCAATAAATACATTAATTGCTTTATTTAACTACAATAATATTGTTTTAATTTACTTTAATATTTGTGTTATATTAATGATAAAGATAATAGCTGTCATCTAAGCAGTTCCCAAGTTGATAATTCACAAACCAATTAGCTTGTTTAATTATGTAAGTAAAGGACAAAGAAATCTCAAAGGCTTATAAGTGAATGTTTATTCACATATTTATCACAATTTTATGTTTACGTTAAGAATATAAGATTTATATACAATCACATATATTTATTGTAGGTATAAAAAAAAGTGTATTAGAACTGAAGAATTGACCCAATTATTGACGAGAATATACATATAGTGATAAAGATTAAATTGTAGTAATTATTGCAACGAATAAATGTATGTGATTGTATATAAATCTTATATTCTTGACGTAAACATAAAATTGTGATTTATGATAAATATGTGAATAAACATTCACTTATAAGCTTTTGAGATTTCTTTGTCCTTTACTTACATAATTAAACAAGCTAATTGGTTTGTGAATTATCAACTTGGGAACTGCTTAGATGACAGCTATTATTTTTATCATTGATATAACACAAATATTGAAGTAAATTAAAACAATATTATTGTAGTTAAATAAAGCAATTAATGTATTTATTGATTTTACTTTATTATTACGGAACGATGAAAAAAAAATAAGTTTCAATTTGTTTTAAATATAATGCCGTTTTTAAAAAAAATCTGAAAAAATTGGGAAGATAGTCTTTTATGTAACATATACATTTTCTAAATTTTTTCCAAGGTTTTACCTCAGGAGCGTGCAAAAAAATTTCTTGTATATTTTAAACGATTCTGCAAGTCGAGTTTTGGCGTGAAAAATTCTAAAGAAAAACGTGTTTCATAATACCTTAAATGATTTAAGATACTTGATATCTACATATAATAGGGGCAGAAAAAAAAGTAAAATGTAAAAAACACGTTTTTTAATGATATTCCGGTAATGCAATGGGGCGAGAAAGAGCTAGATATATGGAATTATCCACAGATAATGTTATCAATTTTATTAAACCTTCAAATTGCCCCTAATCCAAATTAATTTTGTTTGGGGGCCGTTAGATTAATTTCCCCTTATCCTGCTACACCCTTAAAAAAAGACATCTATTTATTAATAATTTATTATACTGCATATGGGAAATTCTACGTGTCAAATCGAATGAGAAATGATCTCGTATTTTTTAAATTAATTGTGAAATTATATTTACCTAAAATATACATAAAATAAGCAGATATATTTTTTTTGTTCGTCCGAAATATTTTTTTGCAAAAGTTATAAGCAATACAATTTTCGTGAAAAATGAAGAGGTCGTCACCTTCAAAAATTAATACCTCCATGGTTATATTTGTCGTAGAGAGATCTTTAAAAAATTAATCTAAGAATTTGAAGTTAAGGAGACAATCTTTTTGAAAAAAATTCAAGTTACAAGAAATTGCAAATTCCAATTGTTATAAGCAATAAAAATGTTTTATTAATTTCTTTATTAAAATACATTTGAATTTTAAAATAATGCCATCTTATTTTTTATTTTATTCTGATAGTATATACATATTTTTTATTTTATGAAGAAATGATAGATTCTATTTTTTATATAATTTTAATGACTGAGGCACCGCGTTGTACAGCACTGTGCTCGTGGCTCTGGCTCAATCAAGTATAGCAGGGCACATCGATTTCTTCGGAAATCTCTTGTAGAAAAAATGTACAGTATGAATGACATAATTTATATAATGTAATAACATAATTTATAATTAAATATAATTAAGATTATACAAATTACATTTTTGTTATGAATATTACATTTTAAAAATTGTGCATTATTTCTGATGATAAAGTGAATTTTGTTACTGCAGTGTACCTATAATTTGACCGTTAATTTTCTTTTCCGCTTTGAACTGCCGGGATTTTCTGCAATAGATATTGTGCTCTAAATTTTCTTGGCGGAAAATTCCTATTAGACGCAGGCTTTTGGCGCTTTACAAGTCTGTAAGTGACCACGCTATTATATTTTTTCATCTTCTGCGTGGAGTTCAACAAAATTGCAATTTGCACTGTATTTTATAACTTTATAAATTTCCCGATAAGAAAAATTGGAGCATAACATTCATTACAGAAAATCCCGTCAATTCAAAACAGAAAAGAAAATTAACGATTAAATTATACAGCACAGTAAAACAAAACAATTTACTTTACCAGAATACTACACAATTGTTAAAATGTAATATTCATAACAAAAATTTGATTTGTATAATTTTGATATATTCAACATTATATATTATGTTATTTATACTGTATGTATATTGTACAGGGTGCTTCTGCAACATACACATCATTATGTCGGGTTGCCTAGCTGCTTACCGACAGGGGCAAGCTTTATTGGGCTCGCAGAATACGATTAGAACGCAAGTTTGGCGTAAAGTGTGGAAAGGGAAATTTGTTTTTATTACTCAGGTATAGTGTATAATTATAAATTTTGATAATATAAATAAAAATAATACAGATAACATAACGAAAATACATTCAATGAACAATTTAAAATAAAAAATATTTTATCTTAATTTATGCTTATAATAAATGTTTTATTACTTATGACTACCATTTTCTTCCTAGCATGAAGCAATTGTGCGCATTAAATTTTTTATCACTCGTTTTAACATGAGCGGAGTGAATTCTGCACGCGTTACAAATTCTATTTTTTAGAATTTCTGCATTTTCTGGCAAAGTTTGGTAAACTTTATTTTTTAAGAAACCCCGTGTGAAAAAGTTTATAGGTGTGAGATCCAGAAAGTGTGGTGGCCACTTTTGAAGACTGTGAAACAATCCATAATTTATTCTTTTTATTTAGGATGGTTCGCGCCAAAAGAAAAGTATGGGCAGGATGTCCATTCTGTTAGATCATCACTTCTAATCTATTAGAAAACCAAAATAGAATAAATTCTGCATAATAATGTGCATGCATTCAAATTGACCTGAATAAATGCGGGGCGATGATATAATTTTAATTCTTATAATTCCTAACCATACATTCACAGTCCATATGCTCTGAATATTTCTTTTATGTGGATTGCGCACAGCATAATGATGCTCATTATGTCTGTTTATACATTGATTGCTTGTAAAAATTGCTTTGTTAAAAATAGATAAGAGAATTTTTCAAAAATGCATTATTTTCGGCATTATTAAAATCCACCTGTATAAACTGAATATTTTAATATAAAATTGACGACACAAGTTGATAAACAGCAAAACCGTCTACTATGTTAGTACAAAAAGTTAAAAATAAATTTTTAAACAAACACATGTTTAATAGGTTATTCACAAAAATTTAATTGCAGATTACAAATTTCAAGATTTTATCATTTATAAATTTTTTTCTATTGAAGTTAGGTATAAGTTTTTGTATTGTATTTCGTTTAAATGAATGCTAACCTAGGGAATGTTTAATAATTTTATGAACGGTAACATGATTTATGTTCAAGTCTTTGGCAATTGCTCTTGTGTTTGTATGAGGATTATAATAGGCTCATAAGAGCCTGTTGAACAGCATCAATGTCTGCTGTCTCCTCTTCAGAACATCCACGTTGGTTTGCTGAATTTATATAATAATCCATGATATTTTCAATTTATTACAAAGGCAGAGAAAGAAACTTTAGCCTGTTATATAGTTCAAAAATTTATGAACGCAAAATGCAGTTGCTTGTTTTTTATTTTCTTGACTCATTATAGATAAGAATCATGTTCGTTAGCTGTGCATTTTAATAGTTTCAGCGCCAGCAATATGTTATTCTTTGGATTCTTACCTTTCCCGCACTCCTCTCTCCCACCGCTTCATAGCTTTCAATTGTCAAACAAAAGTTTGATAGAAGTTGGATAATGGCGTAGTAGTACTACATGTCATATTCAAGATAAGATATAACCCAGCCAGAATAGTCACGTCGATCCGACGTCAAATAGACGTCTAGAGCTAACATCTATCTACCATCTACGTCTAATCTAAATTAAGATCTATAGAGACCTAAAAACGGTCCATATTTAGATGTCTAATCGATCTAAGATTTCGACGTCTTTCCGACGTCTTATTGACATCCCTCATAGAAAAGTATTACTGAAGTACTCAGTACACTACACGGAAAGAAAAGATTAGCTACGGCAGCAAGAATTTGTGTGCGGTAGCTAAATTTTAGTCGTAAGTTAGGTAAGGGTCACAAAAATTTAGCTACGGCAGACACTTATTTAGCTACGGCAGACACATACCTATTTCCGACATTCACCCAAAATAAAAAAAAATTATATTTATTTCGAAATTTTATTACTATTTTTTAACTAAATTTGTTTCTTAAGGAGGTTCGAGCATTACTTGTGAGTCAAAAATGCGATTGAAATAAATGTCATTACAGCGATCCCGAATTATTTGCAATATTAGTATAATGAATTGTGGATGCTACTTACGTGCTATATTCTTCGTAAATTACTATTGTATTGAATATTTAACAAACATATGCCGGGGTATGAAAGCGTCAACGACTCGGGAATCGCTTATTATCCAACATTCTAGGCTAGGATCTAAATTTTGTGACAGTATAGCCTTCAATCCACACGGTAAAGTCCTATTTTTAAAGTCTTTACACAATCCTTGATGTTTCATCTATCAAATGCTAGTTTTTCAAAGTCCTCAGGTGGCTAAGTGTGTACTAAACCAGTGATAATCTACCTCGGAGCGACTTTCTCCATAAGGGTAGACTAAAAGTGGTCAACTTCTGAATAATATTACAGAAAAACTATACGGTCAATATTGCTCAAGTTTTGCGATTATTTGTGTAAAGTGTTTATGTAAATCATATTAAAAAATTAAGGCTCTACGATGGGTTTCGAGTATAGAAAGCTTATTGTCACAAAGTGACATGTTCTAACTTATAATGTTGGCCAAATAAGCGATTCCCGAGTCGTTGACGCTCTCATACCCTAGTATATGTTTGTTAATATTCTATACGCTAATAATTTACGAAGAATATAGCACGTAAGTAGCATCCACAATTCATTATACTAATATTGCATATAATTCGAGATCGTTGTAATGACATTTATTTCAATCGCATTTTTGACTCACAAGTAATGCTCGAACCTCCTTAAGATGCAGCCTATGATGATTCCATCTGAAAATAAGTATTTGTAACTGATTAAATGTCTTAAAAAACATACTTACCTTAGTGGGATTCGAACTCGGGACCTCTGGATCGTGAGCCAACTGTCTTACGTGGTAGACTACTTCTTAATTTAATGTGTGTTATATATTGTCTACATGTCATAACCGTAGGCCCCTACCGCCACATAATTTATAGAGCAAAACAATAACAGAAAAATGATGATTTCTTATAAATAAATAGTTATTGTTAAATAATATTTTGTTAATATTAATATTAAATAAATGTTTTTTAAAATTATTATAGTAAATAAATAATTATTGTAAAATAAATATTAAATTAATGTCAAATAAATGTTAAATATACGTTTTCTTTAAATCATTATTGCAAATAAATAATTAATATAAAATAAATATTAAATTAATGTCAAATAAATGTTAAATAAATTTTTTTTCAAATTATTATTACAAATAAATAATCAATATTACATAAATATTATATTATTGCCGAATAAATGTTAAATAAATGTTTTTTAAAATTATTATTGTAAATAAATAATTTATGTAAAATAAATATCAAATAATGTGTAATAAATGTTAAATACATGTTTTTTAAAATTATTATTGCAAATGAATAATTAATATAAAATAAATATTAAATTAATGTCAAATAAATGTTAAATAAATGTTTTTTCAAATTATTATTACAAATAAATAATTAATATTACATAAATATTATATTATTGCCGAATAAATGTTAAATAAATGTTTTTTAAAATCATTATTTTAAATAAATAATTTATGTAAAATAAATATCAAATAATGGTTAATAAATGTTAAATACATGTTTTTTAAGATTATTATTGCAAATGAATAATTAAAAAATTAACCAATTGCATCTTTGTCCCAGATCTTCGACCAAGTTCTTGAATCGTGGACACAAGACTTTAAGCCCGGCTCCGACATTCATAGTTGGATCTTATATTTGAAATCGTATTAAATTCAGTTTCAGATGTGTATAGGTAACGTTTTTTAAAAGGCACACATTAGACGTCGACTAAACATCGAATAGACGTCTAGGCCGAAGCAAGCAGTCCACAATATTTTTTACCTTGTTTTCTAAATGTTTATCTCACTTTTAGCAAATGTAGACAAAGTACAAAACATACGCTTATTTTGACGCACATATAGATCGAATCAAAAGGTACACATTAGACGTCGACTAAACATCGAATAGACGTCTAGGCCGAAGCAAGCAATCCACAATATTTTTTACCTTGTTTTCTAAATATTTATCTCACTTTTAGCAAATGTAGACAAAGTACAAAACATACGCTTATTTTGACGCACATAGATCGAATCAAAAGGCACATATTAGACGTCGACTAAACATCAAATAGACGTCTAGGCCGAAGCAAGCAGTCCACAAAGTAAAATCTCGAAATTTTATGAAAAACTCTCTTCCGATGGTTTATATATTACAAATAGATTGCTAAAGTACTCAGAGCAAGAGACGTCTAAATTGCCATATTTCTAGACATTCATTTAGATTAGACGTACTCTAGACTTCTTCGACGTCGATTAGATGTCGAATCGACATCAGCGTTCTGGCTGGGAATGGAACCCGAAAGAAATCATTATTCGAATAAAGAATTAACGGACATGATTCTTATTTATGGCGAGTGTCAAAAGAATCAAAGGTACGCAGCTGCACTTTACGCTCAGAGGTTTCCAGATAGACGACATCCGAACCATGCTTTTTTTCACCGTCTTTATAAGAGATTGGAAACAAATGGACAATATTATAAACCCACCAGACGCATCCATGTTCCGCAGAGGAGACAAAAGACAATTGATGCTGTTCAACAAGCTCTTATGGCAAATCCCCATACAAGCACAAGAGCAATTGCCAGAGATTTAAATATGAACCATATTACCACTCACAAAATTATTAAACATTCCCTGGGTTGGCATCCATTTAAACAACATACAACACAGAAACTTAAACCTGGTGATATGCCACGACGTATAAATTTTTGTGACTGGCTCATTGACCACGTAAGTTTGTTTAAAAATGTATTTTTAATTCTTTTGTAGCAATTGTAGAAAAGCCAGACGTTGTTGCCATTTACGAGCTTGTATCGTCAATTTTATACTAAATTACTCAACAAATTAAGAAAGGGCAAAAAGCCGTAACAGGACGTTTGTGTCAAATAATTTTTAATACAAATTCTTTAATATCTATCTATCAAGAGACACGGTAGTGTCTCGCGCCAAGTACGCGCGGAGCGAGACAGCCGTGGCTCTATATACGCGACGCGACGAGTTGCGAGTACCCGAGATTTTTAGATCTCGATAACCAGTGAACGGATCAAGTTCTAACTAGGCTTATCGTAAAGCTTGGACCAAATTTATATAAGAAAAGTGTTTTTATTTTTTCGCTACGTGCCCTACGAGCGGAGATATTACGATGCATAGGATAAAGTGTAAAATTTTCAATTAAGAAACGTCGACGTTCTCCGTTTGCTTCGTTCGCCACGGCGCGCGGCAGCAGCACTGGAGTTGCTGATTTTGTAACTTTCATAGCCTTGCCCATGGTGTAAGTAACAAGGTGAAGCATTCCCGACGCTGCGCAGTCGTTCAATTTTTGAGCCAATCAGCGCGCGACCTGTTTTGCAAGAAATACAATATGGCTGCTCCTGTCAGTGCGTCATCTGTCACGAGTGTCACATCGGTCACGTCCGTCACCCGTCGCGTGCGTCTGTTGTCAAAGCGTCGTTGTCCCGGTAAAAACTTTTTTCATATAAAAATATATTAAAAAACAAAAATATATATAATTAAATATGTTCATACATGTTTATACATGTTTTTTTTTTCTCTTCTATATACAATGTCTGTTCGTATATATTACAGGAAAAAGAATAAAAAGAAGAATCTAAAAATGATTCTTCTTCAACACATTATAAAAAAAAAAAAAACATGATTAACATAAACATGATCATTAACATTATCATTAACATGATTATTTTATTACACAATTCACGCATTTTTATTTCTTATAATCAAATTTCACTTTGAAGTGAGCGGCGCGCCTACAAACAAGGTCGTCTTCTGATTGGTTCAACCGCCAAAGCTGCCGCCATTATGCGAAATGCTTCACCTTGTTACTTACACCATGGCCTTGCCGTTATGCGATGCGGCGCTGGCATTAGTTCGATCACATGTGATGTGACACACGTAAACATAACATAACCATAAAGCTGCCCATACACGTCGCGAGTCCGGCTCGGTTCGGTTTCTACTCGTTCGTGGGTGAGATGTTACGAGACGGGCTCGGCGTCCGACGAGCCAAATTTCGGGACTATTCGGGAGTGTGTGTGTGGTGAAAAACGTTTGAGTCCGGCTCGCGAAACAAACTCGTACATGTTATGGGTTGCTTTAGACGTCCGGGGCCGCGTCGTCGAGATTAGATCAACGGGATCAACGTTTATAGAATCGAGACTATTCGGGAGTGTGTGTGTGTGTGTGTGTGGTGAAAAACGATTGAGTCCGGTTCGCGAATCAAGCTCGCCGAGCCGGACTCGCGAGTCAAACTCGTACATATAATTGGCCGCTTCAGACGTCCGCGTCGTCGAGAAATATTCCGTCCGCGTCGTCGCGTCCGAACACTCCGAACGGAGTACAAGAGTGCTAGAGTGACAGAGTTCGCGCCTTGTGGATGGCTGGTTCCTGGGATACACCCTGAGCGAGGATGGCGAGGTTATATCTATCGTACGTATTGCTCTTTCTCGCGGTCACGCTCGCGTTCCCCGCTCGCGTTCCCCGCTCGCGTTCTCTCTCTCTCTCTCTCTCTCTCTCTCTCTCTCTCTCTCTCTCTCTCTCTCTCTCTCTCTCTCTCTCTCTCTCTCTCTCTCTCTCTCTCTCTCTCTCTCTCTCTCTCTCTCTCTCTCTCCCTCTCTCTCCCTCTCTCCCTCTCTCCCTCTCTCCCTCTTTCTCCCTCTCTCTCCCTCTCTCTCCCTCTCTCTCCCTCTCTCTCCTTCTCTCTCTCTCTGGTGAGTACCGCATGTTGCCGTGTTTCTTTGCTCCGGCTTTCGTTGAGTATTGTCGTTGCCGTAAACTGCCTTCGGGCTGTTTTGTTGCAGATTTAAGCAAGTTTTTCGTTGCTTGTTAAGATTGATATTTCATCTTTATTTCCTTGCAACTGCTGTGCTGGATATCTTGGAGTACAAGTTCACTTCTCATTCTAACCTCACTTTTGCCTGATCTTGGGATTGTGCATGAATTACCATCCAATTTGCGCACGTGGCGACATCTCTGGGCTTTGATACACACCAATAACTGTTACCCTCAGAACTGCCGCACTTCATTTTGGTTCTACTCCTCGCTGCAGTCATCTCATCTATCATGCCAAAATTGAGGAGTGATGACACAACAAATGCGCTTTTACGTCAACTTGTCGAGCAGACAAAGTTGTCCGAAGCGCGATCCGATGCGCGATTCTCCGCTTTAGATGACAAACTTAACAAGTTAAATAGCTCAGCTGAAAGTGTCGACCGCAACAGTCAGCGTATTGCCGAGTTGGAGCAGCAGTGTGCTGCTCTCACGAATGAAGTGCGTGGTTTAAAGAACAAATTAAAAAGCGAACTAAGAAGTGAATTAAAGAGCGAACTAAAGTGTGAATTAAAGAGAGATCTGAGTGGTCCTCATCTTGTCTCGCAGCCTTCCGCGTCCCGAGTCTTGCGAACATCGGATATTATTATTTCCGGGTTACCGGGTTCTCTGACCGACACATCGGAACAGCTCGTCTCTAGTGTTTTTCGCGCGCTGGGTACACCGCAGCTTGTTCCTGATGTTCTCGAGACTCGTGAAGTGGGGGGTAGTGTCGTGTCCGCGAAGTCTGCGACGCACGGTGTGGCGCCTAGCACTGATTCTGCCTCCGATCGTCCTGTCCCCGCTGTCAGACGGCGATCTATAATTGTCGTACTTAAGTCGCGGCAGATTCGCGACTACATCCTCAGTGCTATGCGCCGTAAGCGTCTACTGTCTGTCAACGATGTTTTCTCTAAAGATGTCCTCGGCCATATTTATATTAACGAACTGCTTCCTACGGATATTTACAAATTGTTGCGCCTGACTCGAGTTATAGCCGGGCAGTTATCTTTTAAGCACGTATGGTGCACGAACGGTATGATTTTTGTCCGCAAGGCACATGGTCAGTCTCCCATATTGATTACTTCTGAGGCTGATTTAGCGGGGCTTCAATGACCCTAGGCTGATGCTGGCTGTGTTCCTTCGGTTTCTGTGACCCGGCTTAACTTATATATTTCCCACGATCTTGTAGACTCAGACATTTGTGATGGCACATGCATGCCGCTCTTATTCACCACTATAACGCGATGATCGCCTTAGGTTTAATGAAAGTTCCACATACGCACATGCGAGTCACTCTTTTTCACCACGATGAAATATTTAATTATTTATAAGCTTTTTCACTTTATGTTCAACATTACAATCGTTTTATGCTTAAGTAAGTTCTATATTAGTCTAATTACGTGGTTTTACTTGTTCTTTTGTTTGAGAGAGCATAATAACTGAATTTCGTTGACTCATAATTCTTCAGCAGTATTTCAGATCATTTTACATTATCAACGAAATCTTGGTTATATGACGCAATATTATCTTATTAGTTATGTATATTCAAACGTCTTTCACTCGAATTATTTTGTCTTATAATAAGTCGTGAAGCATTGGCTGAGGAGGAAACAATATTACTATCTTTTGCTTTATTGTCATTATTATCTCCATTGTTTCCACTTATGCTTTCGCTTTATTGCTGTTATCACACTGCGTCTTTTCTTTTTTTTTTTTTTTTTTTTTTAGTTTTTACTTATTCTATTTTGTCTATTGTATTTTGCTTATCACATATTTACCTGTATCATTCAACCTTTGCCTAAAGTCTTGACTATGGCATAACAAATAAACTCAAAACTCAAAACTCTCTCCCTCTCTCTCCCTCTTTCTCTCTCTCTCTCTCTCTCTCTCTCTCTCTCTCTCTCTCTCTCTCTTGGTGAGTTTGGTGAGTACTGCATGTCATGCTGTTTCCTTGCTCCTGCTTTCTTTGAGTTCTCTCGCTGCCGTGAACTGCCTTCGGGCCGTCTTGTTGCAGGTTTGAGCAAGTTTTCTGTTGCTTGGCAGAATTTATATTTTATCCTTCTGTCCTCGCAACTGCTTGGCTGGATATCTTGAGTGAAAATCTTCTGGTCCTAACCTCACTTTTGCTTGGATTGCTGTTTGGATTGCTGTCGCTTGTGCATGGGTTGCCTGAGTTTGCGCGTGTGGCGACATCTGTGAGCCTTGCGGGGTACCACCATCTGTTACCTACCGGTCCACCGCGCCTCCTGGTTCTGCTCTCTGCTGCTATTAGCCGATCGACCATGCAGCGCGAGTGCGTCAGGTGCAAGAAGTTGGTTGCAACTGAGTCTGCTGTGTGTGAGTGCAGCAAACTCTTCCATCCTGGTTGCGTTAAGGCGTACTTTTATTACAAGTATGCGGGCCCGTGCTGCAAGGATTTGGCGGTTTCGCTGTTTCCGGAGTTGCGTGGCGACGGCGTCGAGTTGATTACGCCATCGGCTACCTCATCTACTACCCCTCTTACACCGGGGATTGAGTGCACGGAGCTGTCAGATTTCACCAGTGTGGCTCCTGCTGGTGTCAGTGTACTACCACAATCAGTGACTGATGACGCAACGAATGTGCTTTTGCGTCAGCTTATGGAGCAGATGAAGTTGTCCGACGCCCGATCCGAGGCGCGATTTTCCGCTTTTGAAGCGCGATTTTCCGCTTTAGATGACAAACTCGATCAACTAAATAGCTTAGCTAAAAGTGTCGACCGCAACAGTCAGCGTATTGCGGAGTTGGAGCAGCAGTGTGCTGCTCTTGCGAAAGAGGTACGCGATCTGAGGAGTGACCGGGGGGGCTCTCATTCCGCTCCACCGACTCAAACTAATTGTGGGAATAAGCTTATTATATCGGGCGTGCTTGCTGCGATGACTATCACCCCTTCGGCATGTGTCCGTAATGTGTTCAAGTCTCTCGATGTCACTGATCTGTCTTGCCACATTCTTGACGTCAGGCCCGTTAGTCGTAGGCCTCTACCAGTGGCAGCTCGTGACAGACCCTTACCGGTCACCTCTTCAAACTCATATATCGTTACCTTAGCCTCGGGTGCGGTTCGCGATATAGTTATTGCTAAAAAACGAGCACGGCGTACGCTTAAGCAGAGCGAGGTCTGTGATGGCGGCTCTGATCGGAGTGTGTACGTGAATGAGTTCTTACCCAAGGATCAATATGATTTACTGCAACAAACTAAGCGCGTTGTCAAAGAAAGGTCTTATCGGTATGTCTGGGTGAAGTACGGTTCTATTCGTGTTAGACACTTGGACGGGGAGCCTGTGATTCAGATTAATTCCAGTGCTGACCTTGATAAGCTCGTTTGACGTGCGCGTTCCGATCGGCGGTTGTTGTCTGACCAATCATTGTCTTCCGCTATACTTTGTGAATCTGTCTCGTCTACTCAATTTCGTGTAGCACAGTTTAACGCAAACTCCCTATTGGGACATATTGATCTAATCAGATTACGCTTTGCCGCTGACTCATTTCACGTTATCTCGGTATCCGAGACATGGCTGCATTTGGCTGTTTCTGATGCTTTAGTAGCGTTAGATGGCTATTTTTTAATTCGAAATGATCGAGTGGGTAGACGGGGCGGAGGAGTTGCCTGCTTTGTTCATAATTCATTGAAGGTCGCAGTTATCGCTTCTTCTGCGGGAGTTGATATTAACTCTCCAGAATATCTTATTATTGAAATCCGCTTGCCTAATAATGAGACAGTGTTATTCGCGTCTGTTTACAGAAGACCGAAGGGTCACCTCTTTCACGAATTCGTCGAAACACTCACGAGTGTTTCACATCTGTATAAAAACATAGTCATCGGCGGTGACCTAAATTGCGACCTTCTTTCGAATAATTTCGAGGCTAATTATCTGCGAGAACTTATGTCGGGCATATCAATGCATATTGTGCACTCGGATGCTACGCATCACACGTCCACTTCTGACTCATGGTTGGACGTTTTCGCGGTGGACGATGGTGAAAAGGTCCTGACGTTCACTAAATCTGAGTGCCCGTTTGTGGCTGGTCACGATCTTGTTGAGTTGTCGCTGTCGTTTGGTGTAAACTCGGCGATTGAACGAAGCATCTTACGGCGAAGTTATAGTGCCATTGATTGTGATGAATTTCGCGAACACCTTCAGTCTGTCGTCGAGAGCACTGATTTCCTGGCGTCCATTCGAGCGATTACTGACGGTGATCATGTCAGGCTGGATGGCCGGACTGACGTCGCCGGTGTCGATGGGCTTAGTGCGGTGCTGTCCGATGCCTTGCTTGGAACACTTGATGAGTTTGCTCCTGAGCGCGTATTTGTGGTCAGGAGGCCCCCTGTGCGATGGCTTACGGCCGAGCTTAAGACCAGGCTTCGTACTCGTGATCGGCTATATAAGCAGGCAAAACGTTCTAACAGCTTACTTGGTTATGCCACCTACAGACTTTTTCGTACCGGCTTAATTCTGATATAAAGCGTGCCAAGAGTGAGTTTCAATTTGACTCTCTCAAAAATATCATGGATCCTGCTAAGCTTTGGAGAGAACTGGCTCGTTTAGGCTTTGTAAAATCTACCTTGGTTTCTCCTCTACGGTTTTTTCAGCCTGATCTATTAAATTCATATTATGTTTCAGTCTCTAACGCTCATTTGCCTTGCTTATATGCTGACTTATTTCCGCCACTGCTCCGGTTATTCGTCCGTCTCAGCGTCCAGAGTTTGTTTTCTCCGCCATAACACCTGGCATGATTTTTAAGCTTATTTCTGTGGGACCACTTCACTCTTATGCGTCTGGCTCGGATGGAATTCCGCTTTACATTTTGCGTATTGCTTGGCCTACGATTTCGTCGTATTTTGTTGCTTTATTCAACCGCTCATTAGAAACATCTGTATTTCCATCTCAGTGGAAGCGAGCGCTTATCCGCCCTCTCTCGAAGATTCGGATCCCTCTCTCCCCGTCCGACACGAGACCGATAGCCAATCTGCCTGAACTTTCTAAGTTACTTGAGAAGATCGTCGCCTCACAAATTACTGACTACTTAACTGAATACGATGTCCTTAATCCTAGACAGTCCGCTTATCGACAGGGTCACAATACTCAGTCTGCACTTTTACGTGTTTGCGATGATATTAAAGAGGGGATTGATAATAGACTTATCACAATCATGATCCTCTTTGATTTTAGTAAGGCATTTGACACGGTTCCACATCTGCGCTTGCTCATCAAGCTTAAGGAGATTGGTTTCTCGGACGCTGTCCTTGCTTGGATATTCTCGTACTTAACTGGCCGTTCTCAGGCCGTTGTTGATGATGCAGGTAATCTCTCTGATTGGCTATCCACGTCCTCCGGTGTCCCTCAGGGCTCTGTGCTTGGCCCACTTTTATTCTCTTTATTCGTCAACGACATTAGTCGCGTGGTGTCGTATGCACATCATATGATGTTTGCTGATGACATTCAAATTTATCTCTCGTGCTCACCGGCCGACATTCGTTATGGTTTAGATTTAATTTCTAGGGATGCGAATGCTATTTTTGATTATGCCGAGTCTAACGGTCTAAAACTTAATCCTGCCAAATCCAAGGTGCTTATTTATGGCAGTCAAGCATATGTTAAGGACATTGATTGTAGTCTTTTACCGCCCATTATTGTAAACCAAGTCCCTCTTCCTTTTGTGAGTGAAGTGAGAAACTTGGGTGTCGTATTTACGTCTACTCTTTCTTGGAGGAAACACGTTATGAATGTCTCGCAAAGGGTCCATTATGCACTGCATAAGCTAAAATTCAACAGAAATTCGCTTTCCACCGATTTGAGAACTAAATTAGTGATGACCTTGATCATGCCGTCATATAGATTATTGTTGTCTTGTATACCACGGCTTAAGTAGTGAGTTGAACACCAGACTGCAGAGACTAGTAAACTGCTGTATTAGATTTATTTTCGATCTAAGGCGAGATGAGCATATTACGCCATATAGACGTCGATTGGGATGGCTTTCGGTGGAAAACAGAAGGTTATATTTTCTTGGCTGTCAGATGTATCGCATCCTTTTTCTACACTCTCCATCATACCTGAGCGAGCTCTTCACCCTTCTAGACCCATCTCTGAGAAGATCTGATCGCCTTGTTACCTCATCACAATCATTTCATATTCCGTCTTGCAGAACTACTATGTACATGCACTCCTTTCGCCTTTCCTTCAATACGTTTTTGGCATACTCTTCCTAGCAGTATAACATCAGCAGCTACTCTTGTATCCTTTAAAGACCTTCTCCGCTTGTTCTTACTTGCATCTGAATCTAATTGATACTCTTAGCTATCTTGTGTGATTCTTATTGTGCAATGTTACCGTCGTCTAGTCAGACTTCTAGTCTGCTACGTTATATGTATATTACTTAGTTTAAGTTTAAGTTAACCTGCGCATATTAATAAGTTTCCTTGCTTTAGTTTAGGTCGGTTGCGGATTATTGCTTAGTTCTTGAGCTTCATTGTTCTTGCTTTTTCTTCAGTGTATTTATTAGTTTTAAGTTTAACATTAGTATGCAACATATATGTAACTTTTCTTTCTTTCTACTACTCGGCTACTATTATGTTACATTCTATGTCTCTTACTATATGTATTTTTGCCCTTTAGCCTTGGCTTGGGCATAATAAATTTAATCAATCAAAATTTAATCAATCAATCAATCTCTCTTTCTCTCTCTCTCTCTCTCTCTCTCTCTCTCGGTGAGTACCGCATGTTGCTGTGTTTCCTTGCTCTGGCTTTCAGCGAACTCCATCTCTGCCGTAACTGCCTTCGGGCCGTTTTTGTTACAGATTTAAACAAGTTTTTTGTTGCTTTTTAAGATAGATATTTTATCTTTCTTTCCTTGCAACTGCCGTGCTGGATATCTTGGAGTACAAGTTCACTTCTCATTCTAACCTTACTTTTGCCTGATCTTGGGATAGCGCATGAATTGCCTTCTGGTTTTCTCTTGTGGTGACATCTGTGGGCTTCGATACACACCACCAACTGTTACCCTTTGAACTGCCTCTCTGCATTTTGGTTCGACTCCTCGCTGTAGTCACCTCATCAATCATGCCACAATTAAGGAGTGACGACACAACAATTGTGCTGTTACGTCAACTGTTGGAGCAGATGAAGTCGTCCGAAGCGCGATTCTCCGCATTTGTTGAGTCGTCCGATGCGCGATCCTGTGAACTCAACGACAAACTCAACCATTAAATAGCCTAGCTATAAGTGTCGACCGCAATAGTCAGCGTATTGCTGAGTTGGAGCAGCAGTGTGCTGCTCTCACGAATGAAGTGCGTGGTTTAAAGAGCAAATTAAAAAGCGAATTAGAAAGTGAATTAAAGAGCGAACTAAAGTGTGAATTAAAGAGAGATCTGAGTGGTCCTCATCTTGTCCCGCAGCCTTCCGCGTCTCGAGTTTTGCGAACATCGGATATTATTATTTCCGGGTTACCGGGTTCTCTGACTGACACATCGGAACAGCTTGTCTCTAGTGTTTTTCGCGCGCTGGGTACACCGCAGCTTGTTTCTGATGTTCTCGAGACTCGAGACGTGGGGGGTAGTGTCATGTCTGTGAAGTCTGTGACGCACGGTGTGGCGCCTAGCACTGATTCTGCCTCCGATCGTCCTGTCCCTGCGGTCAGACGGCGATCTATAATTGTTGTACTCAAGTCGCGGCAGATTCGTGACTACATACTCAGTGCTATGCGCCGTAAACGTCGACTGTCCGTCAACGATGTTTTCTCAAAAGATGTCCCCGGCCATATTTATATTAACGAACTGCTTCCTATAGATATTTACAAATTGTTGCGCCGGACTCGAGTTATAGTCAGGCAGTTATCTTTTAAGCATGTATGGTGCACGCACGGTATGATTTATGTCCGCAAGGTACGTGGCCAGCCTCCCATATTGATTACTTCTGAGGCTGATTTAGCAGGGCTTCAATGACCCTCGGCCCTGGCTTCACTAATACTTATATTTTTCTGACGATCTGGCTGACTCTGACATTTGTGACGGCATACATACCTCTCTCATTCACCACTATATGTAATATGATTTACATGCTTTTTTACTTTTTCACTTTACGTTCAATGTGACAATCGCTTTTGGCTTAATGTAAGTTCTACACATGCACATGTGGCCTCTCTTTTTCACCACTATGAATTATTTAATGATTTATAAGCTTTTTCATTTTATGTTTAACTTTACAGCCTAAGTAAGTTCTATATTCGTCTAATATACGTGGTTATACTGGTTCTTTTGTTCGAGAGAGCACAATTACTGAATTCCGTTGATTTATTATTCTTCAGCAGTATTTCAGATAATTTCACTTTTCAACGAAATTCTTAGCTTTACATTCTTAGCTGTATATTTCGCTACTTATTTACTACAAGTGTATTTTCAACGAAATTCTTAGCTTTACATTCTTAACTGTATATTTCGCTACTTATTTACTACAAGTGTATTTTCAACGAAATTCTTAGCTTTATATTCTTAGCTGTATATCTCACGACTTATTTACTATAAGTGTATTTCATTGTTTTTATCTGCTTTTATTGTACCTTTGCCCTTTATAATAAACCTAATCAATCAATCAATCTCTCTCTCTCTCTCTCTCTCTTTCTCTCTCTCTCTCTCTCTCTCTCTCTCTCTCTCTATCTCGTCTCTCTCTCCTCTCCTAATCTCGCGTCTCATCTCTCTCTCTCTCTCTCTCCCCCTCTCTCTCTCCCCTCGCTCTCCCCCTCTTTCTCCCTCTCTCTCTCTCTCTCTCTCTGCCTTTCTCTCTCTCTCTCTCTCCTCTCGTCTCTCTCTCTCTCTCTCTCTCTCTCTCTCTCTCTCTGGCTGTATCGGTGAGTGCCGCACGTCGCATTATTTCCTTGCTCCGGCTTTTTCTGAACTTTATCGCTGCTGTAAGCTGCCTTCGGGCTGTTTTGTTCCAGGCTTGAGCTGGTTTTTGTTGCTCGCGAAGATTGATATTAGTCTTTCTTCTCGGGTAACCTAATAGCCTGATATTTTCTGAAAAGCTGGCATTATTTTCTAACCTCAAACTGGCCTCCGTCTGGTGTAGATCTGCTTTGCTGCGCATGCTGCTGCTTCTTGTACCTTCTTGCATCTTTTCGTGCATTTGGCGACATCTGTGGGCTTTGAGTTGCACCACCTTCTGTTACCCACCGTACTGCTGCTTTGTACTTTGGTTCTTCTCCTTGCTGCGGTCACCTAATCAACTATGCAGCGTACGAGTGTCAAGTGTACTAGGTGTAAGAAGCCGATTGCGACCGAGTCTGTTAAGTGCATGTGCGGTAAAACTTTTTATCCTGGTTGCGTCGAGCCATATTCCGTGACCAAATATGCGGATCACTGCTGTAAAGAGCTAGCAGCTTCACAGCCTCTAGTGCCGGGTGTGGACAGTGCTGACGTTGTTGTGCCTTGCGAATCATTAGCTGCCTCTCTGGCTCCTCCCCTTACACCTGGAGTTGAATGTACTGAGCAGTTTGACCCTTCCAACACAACCAGCCAAATTGACGATACAACCAACATGCTTCTACGTCAACTTGTTGAACAATTGAAGGCGTCGGAGGCTAGATTCTCCACTTTTGCTCGAGAGCATGAGGCTCGATTTTCCGCTTTTGTGGGAGATCAGCGGACTACTAACAGTGAACTTAATGAAAAGCTTAATAAGCTTAATTCTCTTGCGAATTGCGTCGAGCGGAACAATCAGCGCATTGCTGCGTTAGAGCAACAGTGTGCTGCTTTGTCAGGCGAGATCAGTGAATTGAGGAGTGATCGTGAAGCCCCTGGCTCTTCCTTGCGGGGTCAGTCTGCGAATGAGATTATTGTGTCGGGGGTGCCAGCTATAATGTCTATTACCCCCTCGGCGTGCATTCGCAATGTGTTTGCGACCTTAGACATCCCTAATCTGTCTTGCCACATTCTCGATGTCAGGGCTGTCGCTCGGAAGCCTACGCCGCTGCATGGTGGACCTTTGCCTGTCCCTGATGCTAATTCCTTGATTGTCACCTTGGCCTCGGGTGCGGTCCGGGATATAGTGATAGCCAGGAAGCGTGCGCGACGCACGCTGAGGCAGAGAGATGTTTGTGGGAGCGATAATGACTCTGATCGGAGTGTGCATGTAAATGAGATGCTCCCTAAAGACATTTATGAATTGCGTCGACAGACGAAGCGCGTAGCCAAGGATAGGTCTTATGCGTATGTCTGGGTGAGAGATGGTCGCGTCCTCGTCAGGCGCTCTGACGGTGACCCCGTGATTCAGGTTTCCTCCATGGCTGATCTCGATAGGCTCGTTTGACGTGTGCACACTGGTCATTCTCCGTCGTCTAATCATGTAACATTTATTTCTGGCACTCTCTTCCGGGCAATATTACATCGGCTTCGTCTCTTACATCCTTCAAGTGTCTTCTGCGTGCGTTTCTGTTTTCGTCCGAATCAGAGTAACTGGTAGTCTCTTTTTGTTGTGCAATACTTTTCCGTTAATTTTAAGTGGTCTTGCTCCAAATGGCATACTATTTAGTTATTATCTTAGGTTATTCTGCATTGCGGCACACTATACAGTTATTATCTCAGTTCATTTTGTTGCGGTAGTTCTTTAGTTAAGCATTAGTTTTAAGTATTACTCAGTTTGCAATATAATTTTCATGCTTCTTCTTTCCTTCTGAATCAATACTATGTTGCATTCTGTGTCTTTGCTGTATTGTATCTTTGCCCTATAGCTTATGTTTGGGCATAATAAATATCAATCAATCAATCAATCAATCAATCAATCTCTCTCTCTCTCTCTCTCTCTCTCTCTCTCTCTCTCTCTCTCTCTCTCTCTCTCTCTCTCTCTCTCTCTCTCTTTCTCTCTCTCTTTCTCTCTCTCTCTCTCTCTCTCTCTCTCTCTCTAATAATGACTATCGAATATATCTGATAGAATTAAATCTAACCATTTTTAGTATTATAACACAAAAATTATATCTGATAGTGACATCCTTAATTAAATGTGCAGTGTAGTTTGTATTATAAATTATTAATTGTCTTATTTTGTTAACAAACTTTACTATACATATATTATCTACTATAACATTCTGCCAATAGCATCGTACATGCCAAATTCTGTATTAAATCTGTTTTTCTTTCGACAAAATTTATTAGCAAACACTGCATAATATGCTCTCGACAAACTTAACTTTGCCTAATATATTTATATTTTGTGTCTTAATTTTTTAAATGATTTATAAATTTATACAAACTACACTGCACATTTAAGGATGTCAAACTCTCAGATATAATTCTTGTAAGTTATAATACAAAAAATATTTACATTTGATTTTATCAGACATAAATGTCAATGTCGATAGTCATTATGGCGTTTGATGTATCTGTAACAAAAAGGGGTGATATCCGTACAAAATTACCTTTTACAAAAAGGTAGAAAAAAAGACGCCAAGCACGCGTGGTGTACCTTGAAAAAGTCGAAGTAGTTATCTTTGTACCTCGAAAAAATCCAAATAATATCTATACCTTGAAAAAATCGAAGTAATATATTCCTTGAAAAAATCGAAGTAATATATTTATTACGCGTACTAATACTTATAGAGAATAATTATATTGAGTACTAATACGCGTACTAATACTTATAGAGAATAATTATATTGAGCTGCCTAAGATCCTAGCTTGGACCGTATGGCTATTTCCTTTGTATTGATTTGTATCTTATCGGTCTTAATATGTATATTGTTTATTCACGTCGCCTGAGAAAGACGTTCAAATTATTGTTATCCGGTTATTGCGATAAATATTACCACATGCCCCGGTAGTCGAATTGGTTAAGACACCCGAACGGAATGCGGGAGATTCCAGGTTCGAACCCTGGCTGGGGTAATATTTTTCGCAATAAGTTTTTACAGTGATTTTAATTATTAAATCGATATCGATTTAATTGGGGAAGGGAGAGGGAAATTCTAATGTTCCAACAATAGCTGTGTTTTAAGTCCGACAAATAATCGGCACGCAGTTTAATATGTTGGAAAATACGCGTACTAATACTTATAGAGAATAATTATATTGAGCTGCCTAAGATCCTAGCTTGGACCGTATGGCTATTTCCTTTGTATTGATTTGTATCTTATCGGTCTTAATATGTATATTGTTTATTCACGTCGCCTGAGAAAGACGTTCAAATTATTGTTATCCGGTTATTGCGATAAATATTACCACATGCCCCGGTAGTCGAATTGGTTAAGACACCCGAACGGAATGCGGGAGATTCCAGGTTCGAACCCTGGCTGGGGTAATATTTTTCGCAATAAGTTTTTACAGTGATTTTAATTATTAAATCGATATCGATTTAATTGGGGAAGGGAGAGGGAAATTCTAATGTTCCAACAATAGCTGTGTTTTAAGTCCGACAAATAATCGGCACGCAGTTTAATATGTTGGAAAATACGCGTACTAATACTTATAGAGAATAATTATATTGAGCTGCCTAAGATCCTAGCTTGGACCGTATGGCTATTTCCTTTGTATTGATTTGTATCTTATCGGTCTTAATATGTATATTGTTTATTCACGTCGCCTGAGAAAGACGTTCAAATTATTGTTATCCGGTTATTGCGATAAATATTACCACATGCCCCGGTAGTCGAATTGGTTAAGACACCCGAACGGAATGCGGGAGATTCCAGGTTCGAACCCTGGCTGGGGTAATATTTTTCGCAATAAGTTTTTACAGTGATTTTAATTATTAAATCGATATCGATTTAATTGGGGAAGGGAGAGGGAAATTCTAATGTTCCAACAATAGCTGTGTTTTAAGTCCGACAAATAATCGGCACGCAGTTTAATATGTTGGAAAATACGCGTACTAATACTTATAGAGAATAATTATATTGAGCTGCCTAAGATCCTAGCTTGGACCGTATGGCTATTTCCTTTGTATTGATTTGTATCTTATCGGTCTTAATATGTATATTGTTTATTCACGTCGCCTGAGAAAGACGTTCAAATTATTGTTATCCGGTTATTGCGATAAATATTACCACATGCCCCGGTAGTCGAATTGGTTAAGACACCCGAACGGAATGCGGGAGATTCCAGGTTCGAACCCTGGCTGGGGTAATATTTTTCGCAATAAGTTTTTACAGTGATTTTAATTATTAAATCGATATCGATTTAATTGGGGAAGGGAGAGGGAAATTCTAATGTTCCAACAATAGCTGTGTTTTAAGTCCGACAAATAATCGGCACGCAGTTTAATATGTTGGAAAATACGCGTACTAATACTTATAGAGAATAATTATATTGAGCTGCCTAAGATCCTAGCTTGGACCGTATGGCTATTTCCTTTGTATTGATTAATATATTTATTACAAAAAAAAAAGAAATGGTATCTTTAAATTGCGCCAATTAAATATATATTATATCGAAAAATAACTATTGTTCTTTTAAAAAATGTATTCCCATTGAAGTGAAAAAATTAATATAAAATGTGAAAAATTTTAGTGATTCCAGCTGACTGCGCGCCGAGCAGAAATACCCGTACGTATAATTGAAAAAAAAAACAATTTAATTTTTTATGCTAATAAGCATCTTATATGTAGAAGAACTGTAAGAAATTTATTGCCAAAAAATATCACCGCAGCCAAGGTTTGAAACAGATCTTTCTGTTCCAAACGAATGGCTGTGTTTTAAGTTCAACAAATAGTCGGCGCGCAGTTAGTTCACATTTGTATTAAATTTAACATAATTTACATGTCCCAAACGGTCCATTTTTGTGTTAATTTAACATGATAAAGATGCGTTAAATGATATCACTAATACTATGTTAATATTTCAACAAAAAAGAAATGTAATTTTGATCGCAATTTAAAATTAATTGGGTGTATAATTAACATAACTTTTATGATAGAATAACATATAAGAAATGTTCTTTTTACATTTTACAACACTCTTTACATATCTTTTACATTATCAATATTCTTTTTCTGTAAATTTTAACACATTTAATAAATACGTGTAAATTATGTTACTTTAATATATTTTTTAAATTATTTTAATAAATTTACATTTTATTTTTGTTAAGTTTAGTTAACATAGCAAACATGTGTTAAATTTACACATGAATATGTTGATTACTTAATACAAAAATATTAACAAAATCGTAAGTGGACTGTTTTTAATACAAATACACATTTTTTATTGCTATTTCCTCCATCGCTATTTCCTCCATCGCTATTTCCTCCATCGCTATTTCCTCCGTAGGCTCCTGTGTCTACTAATTGAAATCTATATAGATGATCACAAATAGCCAATAACACTATACTAAAATATTTTTTATAATTAAAGTAGCAACTGCCAGAATTTGGTGGGCACTTTATTCTAATATGCTTTCCGTCTATTGCTCCAAAACAGTTTGGCATTTGCCATCTGTCCCAAAATCCATCAACTATTAATTTCCACTCTTCTTGTGTTGGGACTGTCAAATACAAAGGGCTCAAAACGTTAGAAAGCACATAGCAGACTTCTTTTATTATATTTCTTACAGTAGACTGACCTACACGGAAGGAGAATGCGATGGAACTTATACAGTTCCCAGTCACAAGATATCTGTAAAGCCATACAATTATTGTATGTACATTCATTTACAGTATTGAAATACAATATAATAAAATGATGAATATTTGATAAGTAAATGATTTTTAAATGTACTGTAAGAACTAAATTTCAAAAATCTTTAATTTTGTTACATATAATAAGTGTAATCACGCCAATATAAATAAATACAATATTACAAGTTACCTTAGAGCAATAACTAGTCTTTCTTGAGGCACTATAGCTCTCGGGCTCTTCTTGGTAAGGTGAGGCTTTACTAACTGTACCAACTGGTCAAAGTGAGAAAATGTCATTCTACTGTACTCGAAAAACATGCGTCTATCTTTCGACTTCTTCAGTTCGTGAAATAAATTATTATACTCTCCTTGATGTTCTCGATTTTTATTAATAGGTCTAACGTGCCATCGCCTGTTAACCCACCTCTTATGTTTTTTTTTTGTTTTATGTAAAATAATTGCAGTTACACATAGTAAGAAAGATGCGAGTAACCGTTTCTGTTTCAACTTCATATTTTATCTGAAATTGCACAATAACGCAATATACATATATAAAGGCGGTAAGGATCTCACCGTAAGGTTAGACAAAAACTCTCGATCAAACTATTATGTATTTAGATAGAATATTTAAATTCTTTTTGACTTTACTGAACGTACAGATTTTTCACTGCCGTTTGCTACCGCCAATCAATTGCAAAGCTCCTTTGCATATTCCGTATTTATTGTATGATGGGCCAGATGATCACCAACTATATTCAAACTCGTAAAAATGCTCCTGTAACCATAGATGTAATAAAAAAAACTTATTTTAAAATTCAGTTTGAAGCAGTGTTGTTAGACGGGCCGGGTTTTTCGCGCATGCGCGACGGTGACGGGTGGGATGAGGCAGCGAATACAGTGCCGGTGCGGGTACTGCCGGTATAGAAGAAATGGGCGCTTGGCGGGCTCGACGTAAGGACAGGCTAAGTTAAGGTAAGTATACGTTATTTACTTCAATATGGATTTAAATGAAAAAGGAGCAATTAAGAAACGTAAGATTAGGGAATTCCAATCTTCATGGCTAGATGATAATGTTTTTAAAGGATGGTTGTCTTCTTGCCACCATAAGAAAATAAAGCAATATGTACTGCATGCAATAAGACCATCAGATGTTGTAAAACAGATTTGGTTAAACATTCACAGACGGTCAAACATATTAAAAATGTTCTAGGCATCTTGAACTGCATAATTCACAAAATTTATTTGGACATACAAACAAATCTGATGAGAAATAATAATTTTGCTTTTATTTTTTTATTATTATTTTGCTTGGAGTCACACATCTAGCCAATATTTTCCAATGCATGCTAGTCATTATTATTATTAATATCATTTGTATGATTTCAGAATTTAAGTTGAAACCAAAGAGCATTTTATTCGGAAATAATTTATGTTAATATATAAGTAAATATTAATATTATTTATTTTCCTTTAATAATAAATAAAATTTTATTTTTGTTATTTAATAGTATTTTATTTAATAGTATTTAATACATTTGTTTTAAAATGCATATTTTACTTTTATTTGATTATTAAATATTTAAATACTGTTTATGTAATTTAAAAATGTTATTAATTTTTTATTTTCTGTGAAACAAATATTTCAATATTATTTTTTTCTTTATATTATATATATATATATATATATATAAGTACAATGCTTATACCATTTTATAACAAAATGTACTTTTATTTTATGAATACTGGTAAGGTTTTTGGCGGTTTCCTTACCCTTGCAACGAATGTTGGTATTCTATGAGATTATGCCAAATAAAATATTTTACTTTTATTTACACACACAAGTGTCTTTTATTTCACAAATTATATCGCCCTCCTTTCTGTTTTTTAACTGATTTTTTATTTAAAATTTTTTTATTATTAAATACAGATTAATGAATTTCTAATATTTATATTTTCGTATATATGTATTATATTATATTAAATATATTAAAATTTTCCAAAATTTTGAAACAATTTTGTATGGGCAACTAATGAACTCCTTTTCAGTACTAATAGGTACTTTACTGAAGCCGCAGTTGACGCGCATGCGCGAAAAACCCGGCCCGTCTAACAACACTGGTTTGAAGTGTTGTAAGCAGCGTTATCTTACAATCCACAGATCCGTTTGTCTTTATCTCTTATCTTTTTCTATAGAATGTCGTAAATTTCATTTTTATTGTGTATACTTGCCCCTCTAATCCATGAATGATCATTGAACTTGTTCTTGTAGCATCCTCACAAGTAAAGCCTAAAATAATTACTCTAATATAATGTCTCATATTTCTTAGCAAAAATGCAGCAATATTACCTTGTTTTAGTTACACCATCATTAGCTATATAGCAAGTCAAATTCTATATTATATAACTCGAGAAAGCAAACTCGTACTATGTTATTCTTGTGCTTCCAACAAACGTAATTCGTCCAATAAATAACTGAATGCACGCGGTATAATTCCAGCTTTGTCCTATCATATATGTATAAAAATAAATCCAATTTATACAAGCTTACTTGATATATTTATATTATTACTACTTACAATAGTTTAGTAAAATTATATTTATATGCAGGGTGAATCATTTAAGGTGTTACAGGCTAATATTTCTGAAATTGAACGAAATATGAAATTCTTATTTTCTAGCAACTGTTTGGTATCGAAACGGATGAAAAAAAATTAATTTCGTAACACAATGTTCGCTTTGATATCAAACAGTCGCTGGAAAATAAGAATTTTATATCTTGTTCAGTTTCAGAAATATAACCTCTAACACCCTCAATGATTCACCCTGTATAGCAAAATTGTTATTGCTATTAATTGTTATTAACTGTTATTAATTGTTAAGTGTTCTATTTTAAATACAAAATATTTTATATGCATTATATACCTAATATAATAGGTGCCTCGGATCGCGATCGATTCTCTCGCGTTTTCTTTCACGTATAGTGCCGTAACCGCTTACGTTTCTTGTGCGTTGACCTACGTTACGTTCCGCTACGCCACGTTACCAATACGACGGGCTTGTGCGGTGGCTCTTAAGCTGGTGCCGTAAAAGTTGGAAGATAGGAAACCTGTACTACCGTTTATAATTGGATTATAAACGGTAGTACGGGTTTCCTATCTTCTAACTTTTACGGCACCAGCCTAGGTTAACGGTTACGGCTATCATAAACCAACCCTAATACGTGGACGTTAGAGTCCTAGATAACAGAGATCCGACATTGACGGTCAGGTCAGGTTAGATATATCGAGCTATCGCAATCTAATCGCGATTATTCCGATGATCCGCCATGTTGCTTCCATTATGAGTACTTATAAAGTGAGAGAAATTGACAGAGTGAGGTTAAGTTGCAAGGAGAAGAAGGGGGCAAGAGTAAGTGTTTCCTAAATAAAATCACTGTAGATATTTTTCTATTATTGTTTTCACCAATAAATTGCCATTAACATTATACAAATGTGCATTATACGTACCACTGATTGTTAATAAAATGCAATTATAGGGAAGCAAAATGGCGTTATAACCACGTGATTAGGCAGCCAATCAGGCCATGAGGTTCAATGTCGCATCTCTGATTATCTAGGTCTCTAGTGGACGTTTCTTAATTGTAAATTTTCAGCTTTGAGTCTTGCATCGCGATATCTCCGCTCGTAGGGCACGTAGCGAAAAAATAAAAACACTTATTATATAAATTTGGTCCAAGCTTTACGATAAGCCTAGTTAGAACTTGATCCGTTCACTGGTTATCGAGATCTAAAAATCTCGGGTACTCGCAACTCGTCGCGTCGCGTATATAGAGCCACGGCTGTCTCGCTCCGCGCGTACTTGGCGCGAGACACTACCGTGTCTCTTGATATTATATACATATACAGGGTGTCCCAGGATTTAACCGACAAACTACGAGATTATATTCTACAAATAAAAATAAGGAAATAATGTTGATTTTTTTATTTTTACTTACGGGAAACTTTAAAAAATAAGATTTACAGTAGGACAGTAGTGATCATATATTAAGGAAGTTTGCCTATTACTTATGAGTCAAAAATGCGATTGAAATAAATGTCATTACAGCGATCCCGAATTATATGCAATATTAGTATAATGAATTGTGGATGCACTTATGTGCTATATTCTTCGTAAATTATTAGTGTATAGAATATTAACAAGCATATGCCGGGGTATGAGAGAGTCAACGACTCGGGAATCGCTTATTATCCAACATTCTAGGCTAGGATTTAAATTTTGTGACAATATAGCCTTCAATCCACACGGTGGTCCGATTTTTAAAGTCTTTACACAATCCTTGATGTTTCATCTATCAAATGCTAATTTTTCAAAGTTCTAAGGTGGCTAAGTGTGTACTAAATCAGTGATAATCTACCTCGGAGCGCCGTCTCCCATAAGACAACATGCTAAAAAGAGTGGCACCCGTTTGACCACGTTAATATTGACCACGGTCCCGATTGACCACGTTGAAATTGACCACGTTGCGATTGACCACGTTGATATTGACCACGTTGCGATTGACCACGGTCCCGATTGACCACGGTCCCGATTGACCACCGTCCCGATTGACCACGGTCCCGATTGACCACGGTCCCGATTGGCCACGGTCCCGATTGACCACGGTCCCGATTGACCACGGTCCCGATTGACCACGGTCCCGATTGACCACCGTCCTGATTGACCACGGTCCCGATTGACCACGGTCCCGATTGACCACGGTCCCGATTGACCACCGTCCCGATTGACCACGGTCCCGATTGACCACAGTCCTGATTGACCACGTTGAGATTGACCACGTTGAGATTGACCACGTTGATATTGACCACGTTGATATTGACCACGTTGCAATTGACCACGGTCCCGATTGAACACGGTCCCGATTGACCACGGTCCCGATTGACTACGGTCCCGATTGACCACGGTCCCTATTGACCACCGTCCCGATTGACTACGGTCCCGATTGACCACCGTCCCGATTAACCACAGTCCCGATTGACCACGGTCTCGATTGACCACCGTCCCGATTGACCACGTCTCGATTGACCACGGTCCCGATTGACCACGGTCCCGATTGACCACCGTCCCGATTGACCACCGTCCCGATTGACCACCGTCCCGATTGACCACGGTCCCGATTGACCACCGTCCCGATTGACCACGGTACCGATTGACCACCGTCCCGATTGACCACGATTGAACACGAAAAATAGGTTGTCAAGAAAAATAGATTTCGACAATTTGCAGTCGAGTTTGAATGTGTAAAAACTCTATAACTTATTATGTATGTACAACCACCGAGATATGAGTAATGCTGGGTCTACATAGAGGTTGTAAGATGTAAGCAGTAAGCTATTGACCAACCACATTCGATTATTTTTGAATTGTAAAAATCCCATTAGTCAATAGCTTACTGCTTACATCTTACAACCTCTATGTAGACCCAGCATAATATCTCAGTATTTATACAACACAATGATTTTACGAAAGGTTAGGAAATCTGTCATAACAACTTCGTGGAAAAAAAATGTATGTCACCTGCTATCAAGGAAGTATATCTCTATTTTTTTTTGGTACTTTGCTGCTCAATAATAATTAATAATTATATTATATCATTCTACATCTTTACCTCGCACATCATTGTTATGACAGATTTCCTAACTTCTCGCAATATCATGTTGAACATACATAATAAGAAAATTAGTTATTATAGTTTCAAAATTTATTTTCTCAGACAAAGTGTCATTCCACATATAAAAGATATAGAGTACTGTAATCGGAAGGTAATGAATATCAGAGAAAGTATAATTGATTACGTTTGTCATGATTTATGTAAGTATCCTGTATTTAAGCTTTTTACGAATGCACACAATTACGTGTCATTCCTAGCAATATATATTAATAAATAATAGCTCTTTTTTATTTACAGTGAGACATCAGATTTCTATATCTTTATTAAAAGTAGCATGGTGATTAGTGCAATCTATTTCTATCAATGCTGAAAGAAAAGAAATCATTAACAAAACAAGTTGTTAATGTCAAAACATTAAAATTATTAGCAGTCTCATAAATTGTGATAAAGTACGTATATTCATGAGATTTAATAACATTTTTATTATAATATACATTTTTATTATCATTACTCTGTACAAGAAATTCTGAATATTATGCTATTGATTAACTTTACTAAATGTCCATTTTTCAGATAGAGAAAAACTGAGAACAACATATAACATGCATCTGTAGCACTTTTTTCAGGGGCTTGTCATCAACCATCAAGAAAGAATTCATTAACAAAGCACGAGATTCTTTTAAGCAGAAGTTTAATATTACTGTCTCTGCTATTAGAATGTTGTGAAATGTTATGAAATCATCAACATCCATTTGTTTATTTCTTGGAATTTTGGAAGATCTGTCTTCAGTTATCCAAGCATGTCTATACATTGCCATGATTATTATAAGCACTGAATATGAAATATCATTTTTTGTACGTAACAAGTTACGTACAAAAGGCAACAGTATATTATATATGTATATGTCATATAGAATTGAAAAGTTTAACTGCATAATATCTTTACTTGTGTATATGTATATGCGTTTTTTTTTAAATAAAAATATTGTAATAGTAAATGTCAGTTATTAATTGTCAAAATATTATTTAGATTTTATTTAGATATACTTTGATATACATAACAATTATGTGCATGTCAAAGATGCTGAATGGTACAATATAATTATTAATTATTGAGCAGTAACAATAAAGTACCAACAAAAAACAGAAATATACTTGTTTGCAGAACTGTTTTCTGTGAAAATGTTACTGTCGTGATATTTTCATAAGAAACGTATATGCATGTAAGTATAAGAATATTATGTATAGTGTAGCTTTTAATTCTGATATGTTATACATATATAATATGCTGCTGCTTCTTGTGCGTGACGGTACGTACTACATTTCATTTACCGTCAAGCATAAAAAGCAGCAGCATATTATATATGTATGTACATATAAGAATTAAAATAAGCATAACTAAACATAATATTTTTACTGACATGCATAGGCGTTTCTTAGGAAAATATCCTAATAGTAGCAATTTCATAGAAAGTGTATTAACAGTTCCGCAAACAAGTACTTCTAGTAGTATATTTGTTTCTTTTTATTGGTTTTTTATCACCCCTCAATAATTAATAATTATATTATACCGCATCTTTGGCATGCACATAATTGTTATGTATATAAAAGTATATCTTGCATATCTATATAAAATCTTATAATGTTATGAAATTTAATATCTAAAATTTAAGCAGTTGAACTTTATAATTCTGAATAACATGTACATATATAACATACTGTTGCCATTTGTACGTAACTTCTCTCATTAAATGATATTTCATATTCAATGCTTATAATGATCATGGCAGTGTATAAACATGCTTTGATAACTGAAGCCATATCTTTCCAAAAAGTCCAAGAAATAAACAGATAAATGTTGATGTTTTCATAACATTTCACAAGATTCTAATAGCGGAGACAGTAATAATAAACTCCTGCTTAAAAGAATCTCGTGCTTTGTTGATGAATTATTTTTTTGGTGGTTGATGACAAGCCTCTTCTGCAAACTGCTACAGATGCATGGAATGTGTCGTTCTAAGTTCCTTTCTATCTGAAATAGACATTTAATAAAGTGAATCATGTTTCTTAATGATAATTTGATGAATTATCTATATTGCGATACTCATATTCTAAGTAATGTTTACATGTGATTAAGCTTATACACCGTCAAGACATTTTCATAAGGAACATATACGCATTGTAATTAAAAATATTATGCATTTCAACTTCTAATTCTATATTATACATATGTAACACAGGATGTTGTTTTTTATTGTCCTTTGCAAGAAATATAAATGAAGTATAATTTAAAGTGTCATTTTATACAAAAAGCAACATCATGTGCATGATGTGTTACATGTGTATAATAAAGAATTAAAGGTAAAACTGAAGGAGAGCTCCCTCCTCACCGATTTCGATGAAATTAGGCTTAATCGATTCGTTTTTGCACAAAACGAATGAATCTGGCAGAGAAAAGCCCCGCTCGGCCCTGCGACGCGAGATATTAACTGTTAAAGTTGACGACTATCAGGTTATGAAACCTGTCATACCGACGCGATGTAGCGACTACGGACATGCTCCGCGACCACATGCGCATGCTCCGTGGTCACATGCGCATGCTCAGTGGCCGTGCGCACATGCAAAAGTGCGCGAATTTGAAACGTATGCAATTATGCATATTTATAATGCATAAATATAAATATGTACTTTTCATATATCAACTATTCTCTGCTTTAACAAATTATTTAACAAATAATTTGTTAAAGCAGAGAATAGTTGGTATATGAAAAGTACATATTTATATGTACTTATTCATCGTACATATTTATATGAATAGTTGGTATATAAATATGTGCTTTTCATATACCAACTATTCTCTGCTTTAACAAATTATTTCTGTTTCGTTAACTTCGACGCTTAATATCTGTAGCAGAAATAATTTGTTAAAGCAGAGAATAGTTGGTATATGAAAAGTACATATTTATTATATATGTACTTATTTATCGTACATATTTATATGTACGATGAATAGTTGGTATATAAATATGTACTTTTCATATACCAACTATTCTCTGCTTTAACAAATTATTTCTGTTTCGTTAACTTCGACGCTTAATATCTATAGCTGAAATAATTTGTTAAAGCAGAGAATAGTTGATATATGAAAAGTACATATTTATATTTATGCATTATAAGTATAGTCACCACACATCTGGCAAGATGTCAAGGACTTAGATGATGATTATAAGTATGCATAGGTTTAAAATTCGCTCCCTTTTGCATGCGCGTGCGGCCACTGAGCATGCACATGTGGTCACAGAGCTGACAGAGCATGCGCATGTGGCCGCGGAGCATGTTCGTGGCCGCTACATCGCGTCGGTATGACAGGTTTCATAACCTGATAGTCGTCAACTTTAACAGTTAATATCTCGCGTCGCGGGGCCGAGCGGGGCTTTTTTCTGCCAGATTCATTCGTTTTGTGCAAAAACGAATCGATTAAGCCTAATTTCATCGAAATCGGTGAGGAGGAAGCTCTCCTTCAGTTTTACCATGATAATAATACTAATCAAAACGCGATAACATGTCGAGAGGTTAGGAAATCTGTCATAACAACGGTATGCAAGGCAAAGATGTGAAATGGTATAATATAATTATTATAATTATTAACTAAGAGCGAGTATATCCATTCCCCCCACATCTTTGCCTTGTATACCGTTGTTATGACAGATTTTTTAACCTCTCGTCATGTCTCATCGCGTTTTGATTAGTTATTATCATTTTTACGGAGTCAAATTCGACTGTAAGTTCTCAAAATCATTTTTACGGACGAAGTGTCATTTTATTCATAAAAGACTTAAAAGAATGTAATCAGCATGGAGGATAGCCTCCATGGTAATCAGGGCTGCGTTCAGAAACATCACCCGAGGCCCCCGGGTATCATTTTATCTTTGTTGTTCACCGAATGTTAAACAAGGATATAATGATACCCGGGGACACTCGGGTAATGTTTCTGAACTCAGCCCAGGAAGTAGAAAAATATATAATAGGAGATTAAGGCTGGTATTCATGGTCGGATCTTATATTTAAGACCGTCTTAAGTACGATCTTAAGATGTCATGAGCCAATCACAGAGCCGTATTAGCATCTTAAGACATTACTTAAGACGATCTTGAAGACTATGAATACCGGCTTATGGCTGCATTGAGCGGAACACAACGTTGAGTTCATCTTACCAACACTCTACGTTGATTCGTTGGTTCTAAAAGTAGGCACCAATCACGTTTGATTGCTACTGAGCAGCTCTGTCCGCTGAATACAGGCAATAGTACCCTTAAAGGCCCTTGCACAATGCTAGGCAACAGGCAATAGGAACAGGAAATAACCTCAAATTCGTCAATACAAACCTAAAAAATTCGAACGATATGATTGGTTGGCAACAGGCAATAGGCACAGAATTTCCAACGTGACGGAAATTCTGTGTCTATTGCCTGTGTTATCGTCTATTGTGCATAAATACAAGGTTTCTGATTTCTGTTCCCTGTTCCTATTGCCTGTTGCCTAGCATTGTGCAAGAGGCTTAAGGCCATCACACACAAAATGCATAACGTCGCATAAGCATAGCATAAGACCGCTGGACCAATGAGCATCTTATGTAAATTAATATGGCGGCTTTATGCTGGATGCTCATTGGTCCAGCGGTCTTATGCTATGCTTATGCTACGCTATGCATTGTGTGTGTGATGGCCTTTATTATGGATGCCGGCCAGCGGCCTTAAGGTGGAAGCACATAAAATTGCATAGCTGCATATGCATAGCATAAGACCGTTTAGACCAATGAGCATCGAGCGTCTTATGGCATAAACGGTCTTAAGGTGGAAGCACATAAAATTGCATAGCTGCATATACATAGCATAAGACCGTTTAGACCAATGAGCATCGAGCGTCTTATGGCATAAACGGTCTTATGCTATGCATATGCAGCTATGCAATTTTATGTGCTTTCACCTTTATGCTATGCATATGCAGCTATGCAATTTTATGTGCTTTCACCTTTATAGTTCAATGATCATGGCCTTATGTTCAACCATAGACTTATATAGATAGACCGGCCCCTGCCGTGAGAGCACGCGTCGGAAGATGTACAGTGCAGACATAGCCGTGGGGGGTCTCTTCTCTCTGTCTTCTGATCGCTTGGTGGGGATAGACGTCTAGCCCATCTATTCCCTAGTAGTCCCTACTCTAGACTTCTATCCCCACCAAGCGATCAGAAGAC
>JASTWR010000771.1:0-80343 GCA_030770355.1 Harpagoxenus sublaevis
CAAGATAATTAATCAACCTTATCCTTTCTCAGGCCTTTCGACTCTCTTTCATCATACTTATACATTATTTTTGACTGAAATGATCATGAAATGATGTCTAAATATAGAGAGAAAATTGTCATTTCCTTTCTTAGAAGCAAAATGTAATAAAATGTTTCCGACAAATAAATAAGAGACTTGATAGATTGACGTATCTTAACATTTCTATGTTTTTACAAGAAAAACTACGTTGCCGGAGATTGTGAGACGGTAAGAAAGACAATATACAGCGCTGGTGCGAAGAAAGGAACAAAACAAAAGAAAAGACAAAGCGATGGGGTATATTAAAGAAAAGAATGACAAAAGAGAAGTACAACAAAACAGAGAAGTGAGTCTGGCGGATGGAAGTTAGAGGGTGAAAAGAGAAAACTGAATAGGACAGGTTGCAAAACAAAGGATATTGCATCATACCTTGATGATGAGCGCACATTCTCCTCTCTCGAGGCCAGAGAGATTAAATATTCCTATAATCTTCAAAATTACAGAATATGGTTAAAAATATACGATTATTTTTATCGCGCAGAAGGACAAGTGTAGCAATAATATCGAATATTGTAAAATAAAGATCAAAACATATTAGGAGATAGAAAAATAACGACGCAAAAATAATAAATAGCAACCAAGAGAGAAAGAGAGAGAAAGAAAGAAAAAGATAGAGAAAAGTGCTTTGCCCTAAAAGATTTCGCAGCATTGTTCTGTATTTTTGTCACTACGTTGATACGGCGATACGCGTTAAAACATTTGCTCGCGTACTTCAGGTTGCGTGGCCGCGCTGTCGACGCTGGATTTTACTGCCGCGAGAAATGCAGTGGCGCTCGATTGGATTCGAGCGGGTCCGCATTGCCCGGATAGCTCTACGGCTGTCTGGATTTTGGGAATGCCGCCGGACCTAATCTCTGGCAGATGAGCGGCGGGCTGATAGCGCGCGCGACTGTCCGCGAATATCAAATCAATCGATGACAAATAGACTGAGCGAGCGAACGAGCGAGCCCCCTCGTCTTCGGCGGTATAACGTTGCCATCGAGTCGTTGCGCTCGATCGCCGAACTTGATGAAATTTGATGGAGATTTTGCGCCGTAAACGAGGAGCGTTTCCGCAAAACTCAATCTCGCTGCTTACACTCGTTTCGATAGAGTGCGTCGAGCTAGCTGTACTATCGGGCACACGTGATTCGGACAATAGATTTGAATAACCGATCGCGCGTTAATCCACCCTTTTTAATCGAACGGTAGAAATGTCGCGTTTCTATCCTCGATTAATTGTAATCGCCGCGCAATCTCTCTTTTGCAAAATGTAATCATCAGACATTCTCTCCGGCACTTTATCTATTCGCTTTATCTATTCCGTGTGCAAATTTATTTTCGTATAAAAACTTTCAATTTGTCCTTGGATATACGATATGTAATGAAATAAATTTTTATTCATTTTATTTTGGTGATATGTATATCAGACAGAGAGAATCGGTGATCGATTGATAGCTTTTGATATTTGACATCGATACGCAATAACGGTGCAACATCAATTTTAATACTGTGTTATTACGCTTATACGTAATCCATACGAATATCCATCTATAACTCTCGCGCAGATATAAAACAAATATGTATATTGTATAACAAACGAATACTAACAATTACTGACAGATATTCAATAAAAAAAATTTAATCTTTCAAAAAAAAGTGTTTTTGAATTGCAAGATTTAATGAACTCAACCCCGATTGTTATAATTCAAATATCGTAGAATCTCTGACGACGCTTCGGATAATCACACAGTTAGATAGATGATACACGTCAAGGGATTTGACTCTTGAGGATAGTTGTGGGTGATAAATAAGGGATTGGAGAGACACAAATGTCGATAACACGCTGCCGACAAAATACCGTCGAACTACTTTTGCGGAAAAACCGTTGCCAATCGTTGCGATCCGTAAAATAAAGCACTGATGAGTATTTATGATGACGTCTGTGAAGTTGGCCCTATTTTTTTCAAAATTCGGAAAAATTATTAGAGTTCTGGATGCCCCAGCAAGAGTTCTAGAGCTATATCGATTTTAGAAAGAGTTCCGTCGATTAAAGTGACAAAAACACCATTTTAAAAATGGGGGGGTTAACTTCACGGCGCTCCTTATTAAAAAAAATCAATTTTTAACGGTGGATTTGGAAGTATTTTGATGAGTTCTAGAGTTTCCTATATAGGTTTTAGTAGAGTGCTGTTTAAATAACCCCAAAATCGATGATAAAGTGGAACCCGAAATTTCAAAGGCGCTAATTTTCAAAAATCCGCAGTTCTGACGGGAGTTCTGGTAGCCCCTCGACAAGTTTTATCTTGTCTATAAGGAGCCGAAGCGCTATGACCAATATTTAAAGAAATACACCCATCCAAAATGCGCATTTCAAAAAATTTATATCCCAAGGGGTAAAATTTTTTTTTAAATTGACAGTTCTGACCGGAGTTCTGGTAGCTCCCCGACGAGTTCTATGAATGTCTATAAGGAGCCAAAGCGTTACGACCAATATTTAAAGAGATACAGCCGTCCAAAATGCGCTCTTCGAAAAATGTATGTCCCGAGGGATAAATTTTCTTTTTAGAAATCGGCAGTTTTGACCGGAGCTCTGGTAGCCACCGACGAGTTCTATCGATGTCTATAAGGACCAGAAGAGCAACGACCAATATTTAAATAGATACAGCCATCCAAAATGCGCGCTTTCAAAGAGCGCATTTTGGATGGCTGTATTTATTTAAATATTGGTCGTAGCTCTTCGGCTCCTTATAGACATCGATAGAAAATTAGCGCAACTTAAAATTACGGATTCCACTTTATCATCGATTTTTGAGGTTATTTGAACAGCACTCTTACTAAAACCTATAGGAAACTCTAGAACTCATCAAAATACTTCGGAATTTACCATAAAAAGTTGATTTTCGAAAAATTTGGGTTTTACTTCATCGTCTATTTTTGGGGTTATTTGAATGAAACTCTTACTAAAACCTATAGGGAACTCTAGAGCTTATCAAAATACTTCCGAATCCACCATAAAGAATTGATTTTTTCAAAAATGAGGGGCGCCGTGAAGTTAGCCCCCCATTTTTAAAATAATGTTTTCGTCACTTTAATCGACGGAACCATTTCTAAAATTGATAGTAAACTGTAGAACTCTTGCTGGGGCATCCAGGACTCTAATAATTTTTTCCGAATTTTGAAAAAGTGGGGCCAACTTTACAGGACGTCCTATGATGATTGAATACAGAATCGCATAGCGGCCGTAAATTGCTTTGTTCTTCTTCGACGTGCCGTGCCGCTTCGCTGGGGAGATTCTTGGGACGGCGATTTCGCCGTTTCATTTCCAATAGTCATGATATAAATCACATCAAAGACGAGACATTTAATCGCGCGATGATCACTTGCTCGTTAACACGCGACATCGGTATGCGCAATTGTCGAAACGTTGCTCCATAACGGCGCGCCTTCGACCAGCAGATTTACTTATTCAGGATCGCGGAGCGTTTTCGCACGCCCGCCAGGATCTTCGATCCTTGCGAGCAGGATGGCGCGTGATGTATTCGGAAATAGATGAGACTTTGTAGAAATTAAACGATGCGCCAATTGGAGAAAACGGCCGCGGCGAGGGGAGGCGACGTATGCTAACAACTGCGATTCAAACTCGCGTCATCGATTTCCAGCGGAATAAGGTGGAGAGAGACCGGGGCGATCGTGTACAGTGTTGTGCAAGAACTCGCGTATGAATTTTGCAAACAGTTATCTCGAATCTCTGTGAAAGATCGCGAGATGTGCATTGCGATAAAAGAACGTACGTTGGTCGAAGGCTCAATGCGATTCTATCAACACGGACCATACGCAAAATATAAACCGCGCAAAACACAATGACACAAGTAAAACGTAATAGCAAAAGCACGGCTATTGCATTTCTTGCAGCGAGCAAGCAAACAAAATATTGCGGCTACATTTCAAATATTTTTGAAGTGAAACTTCTATGGGCGCGATTGCGTTTACTTCCGTCACGGAAGCGCGTCACGGAAATGCGTTAAGAAAGCGCGTTACGGAAGTGCGTCACGGTCCCGCGTTACGAGAAGCTTTTGAAGTGAAACTTCTTAGGGCATGGGGTGATTCGGCTCGAGAGCGTCACGCCCGATCGTCACAGAAGCGCGTTACGGTCCCGCGTTAAGAGAAACTTTTGAAGTGAAATTTCTTAAGGTGCGTATATACATTAGAGCCGAGCCTGTAATATAACATGTAATGCAATGCTCGCGACGAGCTCGCGACAAGCATGCCGCGAGCTCGCGTGCCCTATCCTTATATTACGTTAGAATCGGAACGTTAGAATCGGAACAAACACGCAGCGAATCGTTCGTAGCGTGCTCGTAGCGTGCTCGTAGCGTGCTCGTAACGTGCTCGTAACGTGCTCGTAAAGTGCTTGTAGTGTGTTTGTTACCCCGTTCCAATTTCGCAAAAATGTTACATTACATGTTACATTACAGGCTCGCGGCTCTAATGTATACGCAGCTTTAAAGCACGGAGTGATTCGGCTCGAGAGCGTCACGATTGATCGTCACGCCCGATCGTCATGGAAGCGCGTTACCGTCCCGCGTTACGAGATACTTTTGTTGAAGTGAATCTACTTAGAGCACGGGGTGATTCGGCTCGAGAGCGTCACGCCCGATCGTCACGCCCGATATTTTATCACTTGGAATACTTGTAATTGCAGTAAATGAAATTAAATAGAATATAGTTTTTAAAAATGTAACAAAATAATTTTTGACATTGAGTTTTGTGTTGCGGAAGTTTTACTTCTGCCGCGCGGGGACACCACGCATGTATTTCTTTTTCAGATAACAAATTGCGGAAAATATCAATCGAGAGTGTACCAGTGGTTTTTATTTAATTACGAGATATTTATATCTAACGTACCTATGTCTTTTGTATATAATATATCTCTCTAACGCTTGTATTATACGTATATTAAAGAAATTAAGGTAAGCAGCGCACGTTCCTAAAGTCGATACAATTCCCATATACATATACACGGAGACTACGACTATTGTATAAACTAATATCCGCGCCGATTCGAATCGCTGATATTCGACAGCGCAAGATGGGAATATCTGGATATCTAATATACCTATATTCCGTGTTTCACACACATCCAACTACGTCGAACATAATAGCTACACGGCAGCACGAGGAAAGGAAAATCGTCTCGTGCGATTTTTATGCAAGCTTATCGGAGACATTATACTCCGATGAGAAACACGTGTTTCTCTGAAGGGCGACTCTAAGCAATTCCGCCAGAGCAGCATTTAATGAAATAATACCGGGCTTTACCGTAGCTTCACCGCGAACAATTGAACAGTGTGTCGCAACTCCTTCTGTTTGATCCCGCGACACCACTGCAGGCGCGGACGGATTTAGAAAACCGCGCACAATGGAAAAAGCATAACGCAGACTCAATTTAAACTGTCACATACGCCAGCAAGAAACGCGCCGCAACGAAGAGAGATATCACGCAGATCCCGGGAGGATTTATTTCGTTGCATCCCGCGCTTCGCGTCCACCCGCCATCGCTAAAAGTGACAAGATTTCAACCCCTTGTTCCTTTTGACATTTTCATCCCTTTTATCTCTTTGCACCTTTCCCTTGCACGCCGTGCCGTTATGGAGAGTTTCTCTGTGAATCCGCAACGAATAACTTGCTCATAAATATCGACGTCCATCGCTGGATAATTCATATATAGAAAACGCCTAGAATGGAAATCGACGGTTTAAACTAACACGAAATGGCATATCCTTTACAATATAGAATAATTATCAAAATAACATTTAATCATTATTAAATATAATAATTCTCACTTCTCTAGATAGATTTTGTATATTTGTGCCTTTTCTTTACAAATGTGTGACTTTATACTAAAGAATTACATTCTTTTCCATTTTTATCTGCTTAATATCAGCGGTAAACGTCGCGCCAAGATACTCGGGAAATCACTTGACAGAGTTTTCGGACGTTATTTATTTTTAAACCACAACACGGCGCACCTATTTAAACTTTCTGCAATCTTCGGAAGGATAATCCACGATCTTCTAAAGGGCGAGCTCTGACGAAATTTTCCGCGTCGAATTCAATAATGGTAAATTTACGCGTGACGCCGGCGTGGCAGCGCGCAAACTTTTCTACACAGGCACAATTTCCTGCGATCGCAAAGTTCTTTCGGTCTTTCCACCGTCGTTACTGTATCAGCCCCGCAGAACAGGCACTTTCAGCGTGCCATGCCGCCGCGCGCGCCGCGGCATAAAACGATGTGCTTTATGCACCGTCCGGCACATTACCGGCTTAACATCCCAGGGGAAAAATCTTTCCGCGGTCATGAAGGAAATTTTGACACGCGTCAGGCAGAGAAAAAAAGGGCGCGTTACGTTCGTAACGTAACGGAAAACATTTTTTTGACCTTTTACGCTCTATCTGATCGAGAGAAAAATATCGGCACGAAAAATGACGCGGAGTGTTTATCGAATAATACAGATCTTCGGATATATATATATATATATATATATATATATATATATATATATATATATATATATATATATACAGGGTGTTACTAAAAGAGCGGACACTAACTACATAGCGGTATTCCTTGTCAAAAACTGAGTCGAAAAGTCCTGAACCACTTTTTGCTATAATGCTTAATAAAGCCGTAATCATTGAGTAAAATCAGTCCAACCAGCGCCGTTCTTTAGCCAGGCGCACGTCGGTGAGCCGCGCGCCTGATAGTGTGCGTGAGCGCTCCGCCGCGCGCGGCGGCACGGCACGGCGGCACGGCCGCAGCGGCCGCGCTATGCCTTCGCGCGCGTCGCGTGCAATATTCTTACGTATTGTAATAATAGAAATAATTTTTTTTTGCACTAAAAATTACTTGTTACTCCTGTCAGAAGTACCTCCTTGCAGAAAATTTTGATAACGGATGGAACTTTCGCCAAGACATAATAACCATTATTAACATATGAAAATTTAAACCAATACAAAAAATTACACTGTATTTTACAATACAAAATTTTACAATACATAAATTATTTTTTAAACAATCCGTTTCGTTAGATATCTTATCGTTAACTTAAATTAAATTATAAGACAAAGCACATATTAAATCTTTCTACGAGTTTTGCCCAATTACTCAGAAGTAATAAATTTTTTGGGAGGAATTTACTGTAATAATTAGATATTTAAATAATCTCGTACTTTAAGAAAATACATTAAAAATATTAAAAAATAAAAAAACATTTCTTTTCTTATGAAAAGATTTATCCTAAGTCATGAATAACGCTGTTCAGATGTACAATCTTTTTGAAACATGAGGTAAATAAGAGTAAAACGCCGAGCAAACAATATTAATTCTTATAGCGGATAATAAATAATAACACGTTTAATAACTTAACAAAATACAATACAAACGTTTCTGTCTTAGTTTAGACCCTCTTGTGTGTACCATTTTGCAATAATTTTAAATCTAATCGTCAATAACGCATAAATAAAAGTGAACTGTTATTGTATTCGTAAAACATTGGTCAGCGGTAAAGTTGTTAGAAAAGGTAAAGGTCGAATATAAGGTAAATCACTAACTGCTGCCTTTTAAATAAAATAATATCACAAAAATTAGCTACAATTCGTATGTTTCTTCATAAAGATGTAAAATTCACTTACCAGACAGTGTATAATATCAATGTCATGATGATCTACCGTCTGGTTTCAACGAAACAATGCTTATGAGTTAATGTCAGCGTACGGACTGAAGGCCTAGACTTAAGCGTAAGGTGAAATGAGTACAAAGAAATATCATGAAGCATCATATAACAAAGTAACACTCGTAAAAAAAATAAAATAAGTTAATAAATAAAACAGGCTGCAGGTGTCAATTGTATGGAAATCTCTCGACAATAGGAGAATAATCATTAGAAAGATTTTTTATTTACTAGGGTATTTATTTACTTATTTTTTTATTTACTAGTGTTACTTTGTTATATGATACTTTATGACATTTGTATGTATTTATTTCACCTTGCGCTTGAGCCTAAGTCTTCAATCCGTGCATTGATCTTAACTCGTATAATAAGCATTGTTTCATTACTGAAACCAGACACGGTAGATTATCATGAAATTGATACAACACTGTCTGGTAAATAAATTTACATTTTCATGAAAAAATTTATACGAATTGTAGCTAATTTTAGTGATATTATTTTATTTAAAAGAAAGCAGTTAGTGATTTACCTTATATTCGACCTTTACCTTTTCTAACAACTTTACCGCTGACCAATGTTTTACGAATACAATAACAGTTCACTTTTATTTATGCGTTATTGACGATTAGATTTAAAATTATTGCAAAATGGTACACACAAGAGGGTCTAAACTAAGACAGAAACGTTTGTATTGTATTTTGTTAAGTTATTAAACGTGTTATTATTTATTATCCGCTATAAGAATTAATATTGTTTGCTCGGCGTTTTACTCTTATTTACCTCATGTTTCAAAAAGATTGTACATCTGAACAGCGTTATTCATGACTTAGGATAAATCTTTTCATAAGAAAAGAAATGTTTTTTTATTTTTTAATATTTTTAATGTATTTTCTTTAAGTACGAGATTATTTAAATATCTAATTATTACAGTAAATTCCTCCCAAAAAATTTATTACTTCTGAGTAATTGGGCAAAACTCGTAGAAAGATTTAATATGTGCTTTGTCTTATAATTTAATTTAAGTTAACGATAAGATATCTAACGAAACGGATTGTTTAAAAAATAATTTATGTATTGTAAAATTTTGTATTGTAAAATACAGTGTAATTTCTTGTATTGGTTTAAATTTTCATATGTTAATAATGGTTATGTCTTGGCGAAAGTTCTATCCGTTATCAAAATTTTCTGCAAGGAGGTACTTCTGACAGGAGTAACAAGTAATTTTTAGTGCAAGAAAAAATTATTTCTATTATTACAATGCGTAAGAATATTGCACGCGACGCGCGCAGGCATAGCGCGGCCGCTGCGACTGTGCCGCCGTGCCGTGCCGCCGCGGGCGGCGGAGCGCTCACGCACACTATCAAGCGCGCGGCTCACCGACGTGCGCCCGGCTAAAGAACGGCGCTGGTTGGACTGACTTTACTCAATGATTACGGCTTTATTAACCATTATAGAAAAAAGTGGTTCAGGACTTTTTGACTCAGTTTTTGACAAGAAATACCGCTATGTAGTTAGTGTCCGCTCTTTTAGTAACACCCTGTATATATATATATATATATATATATATATATATATATATATATATATATAAAGAATGTTATATATATTCAGAGAAAAAAATTATGTTTTTTGCAAAATATAAATTATATGTAGTTATCTGTGTTATTATGTGTTATCTTTGTTATCTGTGCTATCTGTATTTGTGTGTAAAACTATAAGTTTGATTCTAAATTTTTGCCTCTGATTAATTCTATCGTGCATTTCTATCGCACACAATTCTGTTTTTAATAACATTTTGTATATGTATATAGGTATTATAGAATTAGTCAGTTAAACGAAATATCCTATCGAAATTTTAATAACATTTTGTATATATAGGTATTATAGAATTAGTCAGTTAAACGAAATATCCTATCGGATTTCATTACTTAGGTACTATGCAATAACAGTCGCATACGTCAGTGGATGAATTTACCGGAACTGTGAGTCAAACCTTCTTCACATTTAAGGAGTATTGTTACTGACAGATATTCAGTGAACGATCTATCAAATGATACGCGACAGCCTGTATGATGAATCGCTATACTTTGTACAGACGGCGTCAATAATGCCTTCCCGGTTGCGTTCTGAAAATGTATAGTTTACGTTACGTATACTATAGATTTTCAGTACTGGCCTATCTTCAGGTGGGAAGGCTTTAATGACGCCGTCTGTACACACACATGGTACATTCTACCTTACTTCAACTTACAGTATTAAATATATAACGGAATAGAGCACGTGTGTGTGTGACAGATCGTCTGACAGTTTTTTAAGCGTGGAAGAGCGTTGCCTTCATCAACCGTGCATACGGAATATCAAGCAACTCAATATGATACGCACTGCAGAACATAATATAATGCATTGTAATGTTATTTATTATTCAAACAAACTTTGCTTTTTACATGTTATTAACCAGAAATATAAGTTATTTATTGACAAAGAAATCAACCGTAAATTGTTTCCATATTTATTATTTTACAATAATTAATTGTAGAAGAACATAAATCAGATAGTTTATAAAACATTGACGTGATACTGATATAAAAATTAACGACCTTCTTTTAACGAATTAACAATTTCACTCGCCTTTTAAACGTTGCCCGTTATTTGAGTAATTTTTTAGAGGACAGGGTCGCGGCAGGATGCGAACGATTAAATCGGCTTTTCATCAGGATACGAACGCGCGCGTACAAGCGAGAAAAAGCAGTTAGTTCCCCTTTCGTGTCTGATCGAACCGACGCGACGCCAGAGCCCAAACGTGCACGAGACAGCGAAAGCACTCGAGAAAATCTCTCGCTCGTCCGGCGAGCAATCGATTGGCGAAGAAAAGCGTTCGCGGGAACGAACGCAACCGCTCGTCGACAAACAACCGTGGACCTGCGAGGTTTGTCACGGTTTGTAGGCACACCTATTACTCGCTCTTTCACGGAAGCACGCTAAATCGAAATTCGAAATCCTGTGCGCGGCGGTGCGCCGACATTGCCGTAAGTAAGTGCCGTCGGAGAACGTACGCGATATAAAACCGCACAATAACACAAAATGTATCGACAATTGCGCGATTGCATGCACGTTTTTTCGCACTTCAATAAATTTCTCATTATTGATGTTGCGTGTTGCAGATACTTGTTCCTCGTCCTCAGCGAGAAGTTTACGTACATACATATATACGTACATACATATATATATATATATATATATATACATACACAATACATCAATTTATTGATTAATATTAAAAACATATTTCTTAGATCAAAGCTTTAAAAAATAAAATGATTTATTTTATTATATTACAATATACTAGGAAACTTTACTCAAGTATACATTCTTATACGGAATGACTCTTGTGGTATCTGCATAAAAAAAGTGTCATATAAATTTAATTATTTTACGATATAGTAATGTCTCCTTAAAACTGTAAACTATATATTCCTTGTTTAAGCATCACGAGGATCAAAAGTACTTTCTTCATGAAAGTGTACGACGATGGCAAGGAATGTTATAGATGCTCTCGCTCATGAAGAGACTTGATAGAGATTATATTTACGATTGCAATCAAGAAGTATTCTGCCAGGTTTCATTCTAGATTGTTCCTTGTTCAATTAGCATGCATATGGGGCATTCCATACCAAATCGATCTGGGTTTGACCCTCACCATCTCGGATTTGGTCGGCGTTTTCGTATGTTATTGTTCCAACTCTAAAATGCACTCAGATTTTTTTTAGATTTCTTTAAATAAAGTTGATTTACTTATAATTTTTTAAAACAAACATATTGTTGGCCACAATTTAAAAATCTAAAAAAATTCTCAAAAATCCTGTGTCAGATATCAAAATTTTCAAGCCTTGACCCAGAGTGGGCCGGCGTTTGCTTCTATTTTTTTTCGAACTTTTTTCGAAAAAAACATTGAAAAAAATTAGAATCAGAAGTCAGTCCACTATAAGTTGTTGCTTGAACATTTTTATATATAACACAACATTTTTGAGAATTTTTTTAGATTTTTTAAACGCAATTTTCTTTATTTTAAAAAATAATCAAAACGTGTTAAAAAAATTTTTAAAAATCCTGTTATATATAAAAATGTTCAAGCAGCAGCCTACAGTGGACTGACCTGCTTCTAATTCTTTTCAATGTTTTTTTTTTCAAAAAAAAACTCGAATAAATATAGAAGCAAACGCCGGCCCATTCTGGGTCAAGGCATGAAAATTTTGATATCTGACACAGGATTTTTGAGAATTTTTTTAGATTTTTAAATTGTGGACAACAATATGTTTGTTTTAAAAAATTATAAGCAAATCAGCTTTATTTAAAAAAATGTAAAAAAAATTTGAGTGCATTTTAGAGTTGGAACAATAACATAAAAAATCGTCGAACAAATCTGAGAGGGTGAGGGTCAAACCCAGATCGATTTGGTACGGAATGCCCCATATACATATATGATAACTATGGTTGCTTTTACTTCGACAGTCGACCCAGTTTTGTTTTGAAGTAGAAATATTGAGATGTTAATTAATTCGGCAAACAATAACAGAGATACACTTGGATCGTTTAAATGTTTTTAAATTATTTTTCGTGCGCCGCAGACCGAGTTAATGGCGAAGAACACAATTTATCTCTGTATGTATCAGATACTCAACCCGCGACTTTACCTCCTATAATTTAAACAAACAAACCTATTACATCGGCCCAATTGCATCCACGCGTAACTTTCACGTTATGTAACTGCCAGAAATCGATATCCTCTTGTTACTACACCGCACAAATACTACAACCTGTAAGTAATTATAATAAATCAAACTGTATTCCATATTATTTTATTATTTGCTACAAATAAAGACACCTACACACATGTATCAAATTCATGAAAGCTTTTATAAATTAGTAACTTATTTCAGATGTCATTTACGTATGTACATCTCCCGTAACAAAAGAAAATAACGAAAGCACAGACTATCTCTTCACAACGTTGATGTATGTATGTATCAATATTTAATTTTTTATATTTATTTTTTATTTTCTGACTGGACATATTAGCATTAGAATTTCTATACAATTAAGGCCATCATACACAAAATGCACGTCGCATAAGCATAGCATAAGACCGCTCGACCAATGAGCATCTTATTTAAATTAATATGGCGACTTTATGCTGGATGTTCATTGGTCAAGCGGTCTTATGCTATACTTATGTTACGTTCATTTTATGTGTTATAGCCCTTACAGTGTAACTCTTCGACTTTCCAACCCAGAAGTTATTAGCTGAGCCTTTGATATTTTAATATAAATGTCAGTCATTGCGTAAAAAATATAAAAGAATAAATTAACGTTAAATTTAAATTTTTAAAGAGTTACGTAAATGTATTTATGGTGAAAGTTTCTGAATATAATTATTATTTTTATTGTAGTTTTTTAGATTAATCGCTATCAACAAGAAATGTTAAGGAACAAATCTTTAACAAAATTGTAAAAAAAAAAAATACAAAACTGCAAAAAGTAGCAAAATTATAAAATTATTTAAACAGACGAGTCTTGCAATTATATTTCTTTAGACTATTTCTCTAGACGAGCGATAATACTTTTATTTATTGTTATATTTCTTTGTAATTTACTGTTTGCTTAAATGTAGAATTTAAGTATGTTTAAATATAGAAATTGCAATGTAGAAAAATCTTGTTAAAAACGTGTCTATTTTACCAGCCTCTGTAAATGCGTTTAAGGATGTTCGAGCTTGATCTTAAAAAAATATCAGAAATTGATGAACATTGGTGAGCATGTTCTTTAAGGCTTCTCAAAACTTCCATAAAAATTTTGAAATTAATTAGGAGGCTCATTCGCAAGATATCGCAATTTTAAGGATGTATTGGAGGTATTTCAAATATATTCAGAAATGGCTGTGAGATGTTTCTAAAAATTAAAAATACTCTGTAAAATTTAAAAGTGATTTACTTAACAATTTAAGTTTAAACACGATGAGATACATTAACTTCGCCAGTGTATAAATAACCAAATTAAATTTCTTAATCGACGAAGCTGGCAATCACTCCTGACGGTCACAATCATCAGGACACTTAGACCAAGATTCCGGTCCTTCTATCAAAACGCTTAAATTTAAGCAACTTAAATTAAGATGGAAAAATTTCCTTTCCCTTCTCTAATTAAATCAATATCGATTTAATATTAAAATCACTGTAAAAACTTATTGCGAAAAATATTACCCTAGCCAGGGTGGCTGGGGTAATTTAAGAGTTTAAAGTTGATAAAATTAACATTATCCCTTATGGAGAATCGACATTTTTTGCTTTAAATATAAATAAAAAAATAAGATATTTTTAAAACTTTTTTTATATGTAAAACATACATCATTGATATTGTATTTTAAGTTTCAAAACTTTTTGGAAAAAAGTTCTTTTTTAAATTGTTTAAACAATACTAATTATTTAAATGACAAAAAAACATACTCAAACTGTTAACGGTAATCCTTTCTAACATATAAAAATTTTGAGTTGTTTAACATATATACATGCAAAGTCTTCATTTTAGTAACTTTGTATTGAAAATTTAACTTTTAGCAGAGATTGTACCGTTCGATCATCCTTAAATATGTACATATCTGTTTTACTCGATTAAGTTTTACACAAGTTTTCGATTCACGCCAGCACCGATGCACCGTGTTTCATAACTAGTTCACCCTAGCAAAACTCATCTCAAAACTGTTCTACCTCAATTTCCGTTTTCCGGTCTGCATGGTCTGTAGGTACGTTTTGGGGTTTTGGCCCATATTTCTGAGAGAACTTCAGACAGCTATTACTATATCTTTGAGCTATCGGCAAGGAAAATTGTGACAAAAAGCCCGGAATGTTTCCTGTTGTAAATCCCTCGTTTGATTTCGAAAACATTGGACCGTGTTTTCGTCTTTGGTTTTAGAACTGCATCTATATGTGGCTGGATCTAATCTCTCTCTAATATAAAAAATCTTGGACTTTTATACTCGTTTATGTAATTAATCAAATTCTGTCTCTATTTTCCTAGGTATTCCACGTTAATAAATCCCACTTGGAAAAACTGTGGAATATTATCAATCTATTGTAACCGAAATATTTACACTTGAATGACGGTTACGCTTTCTAATTGCGATTTGCAGCGAGCGTGCGCGGGGATATTGCGACGAAACCCTTGGCAGGACAGATGTCGATGTTTACGCGCTGTCTCGTTCCTCTTCGGAGGAAGGGCGCACGAAATAATGAAAGGGAGAAATGGCGCGACAAAGCCATTCGGGTTCTCTGATCGGTCAATAACAATTTCCCGGGAATATAAATGTCTCCGCGAGCAGCCAACCGACACCGTTCAATTCGGAGTAGGTCCCGCTTTGCCTTTTAATTTTGTGACTTCGCCCCTTTTAATCTCGTTCCATCGACCTGCCTTCCCTCCATATCCAACCTATGCAATTTCTTCTTTCGCTCGTGTCCGTCGATCTAACCGGATATCCGCGAATGGATTATCTGTGCGCTGCGCAGAATCACGTACCAGTGAGCACGCGCGACTCATACAGCCAAGTCAGGATATTTTGCCGATACACGCGCAAAATTTGAATCGATACTTTATGATTATTTTTATATGGACGATAAAACTTGTCGCCGTTCTCTCCGTTCTGTTAAATAATTATACAGGGTGGCGCACATAAAACCCGGTCCTAAACGCAAAATACAGTTTTAAAGTTATAGTTTTATAAACATTTCGTATTTCCGCGCGAATGTCGCATTCACGAAAGAACATGTGCGGACATACCATTCACAATAAAAACGCGTTGTTTAATTGAATACGGCATGACTCCACGTAGACAGACGCGGACGAAATATAACTTTAAAATGTATTTTGCGTTTGCGGCCGGTTTTATGTGCGCCATCCTGTAGTAGAAGTATAGTAGAGATATAAAAGAAATAAACGGATTTTTTGTTTATTCAAAAAGTAATATTGCATATTTAAACTTTTAAACAATTAGAAATTATATTTTTTAAACAATACCTAAATAGATTTATAATGATTAAATTAACTAAGCATAAGCAGCTTTATAGATTGCTTGTATAGATTTACGACTCTTTTTTATAAATAATTTTGCTATTTAAATGATATTATTCTATAAAATGTGTAGAAGTGGTGCTCCAGCAGGAATCGCGGGTTTTTTTGTGACAATCAACGAAACAAGTTATAAAAACATATATACGTAAGGTTATAAGGGGGGGCTTTAAGTTTTTATTAGGAAAAATAAATGTTAGAGACTAATATACCAAAGTACATGCGTGAACAAAGGAGCGCGTTCTACAGGGGTCAGAGTGGGTGGACCTCGCTTTACAACTTACAAAGTACATGCGTGGACAGAGGAGCGCGGTCCACAGGGGTCGGGGTGGGTGGACCTCGCTTTACAACTCACAAAGTACATGCGTGGACAGAGGAGCGTGTTTCACAGGGTCGGGGGGGGGGGGGGGGTGCGGGAGGCCGAAGGCCTGTACGAGGTAAACCTCGCTTCAACTTACAATTTGTAAAGCGAGGTCTACTCACCCCGACCGCTGTGGAACACGCTCCTCTGTCCACGCATGTACTTTGTAGGTTGTAAAGCGAGGTCCACCCCTCCCCCGACCCCTGAAAGTAATTTAGAGCAGAGAATCGTTGCTTTTGGCTCGAAACCTCGTATCACGTGGAAAGTTGTAAACATTGATTTTTCCTAATAAAAACTTAAAACCCCCCCTTATAACCTTACGTATGTATGTTTTTATAACTTGTTTTGTTGATTATTACAAAAAAAACCGCAATTTCTGCTGGAGCACCACTTCTACATTTACCATTTATTTAATAAAAGAGCACGCTAATATAATTATTAATTATATTTATTTTTGTAATAAATATATTAGTCTCTTATTTTCTACTTTTTACAACTTATTTAATCTTATGGTTAATTAACTTAATTTCATATTTCTTAAAACAAAGACATTTTATAATGTAGGTACATATGTCTATATGTCGTCCGCACAAGAATCATACAATTATTTAAAAGAACAATGCTTTAGAGCTACATGATAGAAGTGATAAATTAAATTGGGAGGTAATAAATTAAATTTCCTGGATGTTACTATTATTAATAATAACAATTTATTAGAGTTTGATTGGTTTCATAAACCCACCTTCTCGGGTCGCTATCTTAATTTCATGTCGCTCTATCCACCATGCCTATAATTGTGCCTCTTTTTGAGAAAGAGTGCTGCGACATGAAATTATGATAGCGACCCGAGAAAGTGGGTTTATGAAACCAAACAAACTCTAATAAATTGTTATTTTTAATAATAGTAACATCCAGGAAATTTAATTTATCACCTCCCACTTCTATCATGTAGCTCTAAAGCATTGTTCTTTTAAATAATTTTATGATTCTTGTGCGGACGACATATATATATATGTATGAGAATATGTTTTTTGCTTCGATCTCGTTCTCCGGACTATTTGGTGAGTCGTTTGTTTTTTAATTCCCCGTTCTTTCAATTTTAAGTTTTATCTTCTTTACAGATGTCGATCTTTTGGTTACTCATACTCCGGTATTAGTTTCTTGACTTGGTAATCTTGCGACACACTGGGTATGATGGAGAATTCGAGAATTTTTTAATATTTTGTATCTGCTGAGGATGGCCCGATTTGGAGCCGAAACGTACGGAATATAGATCGTGTATCTTGAAAAAAATCATTCTTGATTAAATACGCACCAAGTACCGCGTTTGACTCTCATAGCCAAGTTATTTTGAGTATAAATTTTTTGTTATGTATGTCTATTAAGTAACAATATCTTGGTGTAAACAAATTAGATTTTATGGTAAATATCTATTAATATCACTATATCACTATTTCATATTTTAGAAAAAATCATGTTTTAACGGTAACCATTTTCAACAAGAGTAATCTGAAATCAATATTAATAGGTACATTTTTTTATTTATTACAGTTATGGTTATCGGTTTACTAAACGAATTTTAAAAAAAGACAATATTTTGCGAGAAATAGGCGTAATAAAAAATCAAATTTAATTTTTTTACTAAAAAATTTTAGCTTGTAAAATAAATAAATAACAATTTTAAAATTTTCCGAAAACCTCCGTAAACCAATAATTATAACTCTAATGAATAAAAAAATGTATTGATACTGATCACTCCTGTTGAAGCCAAGATAATTATTGTTGAAGCATAATTCTTTTGCAAAACAGAATTGAAATAAACACAGTGGTGCATTCCCTATAAAATCTGTTCTTTTATACCAAGACATTATTACTCAATAAACATACATAATAACAAATTCGTACTCCTATTAATTTACAACTCTCCAAATTTTACTTAACTTTTACTGCTGTCAGGGTCCTATAACCCTTTAAATGTCGAGAAGGAATGTGACTTTCTATACGTGAATTATTAATACGCTGCTTTACAATTTTATATAATATTACGATAAGTTCTTTGTAGAATACTTCACAGAATGCTATACCTTTTTGCAAAAAAATTTCTCAAGATTTATATAATTTCTTTCTCATATTTTTATATGTAAAATACAGATATTATGTTCTTATATGTAAAATATATATTATCATAAGATATTTCCAACAAAACTAACCTTATGATATAATCTTTGCACAGTTTGATGCACTCGTCAAAGATCTTCATACTCTTTCTGATCTTCCCCGCAAATACATCTGCCAGATTGATAAAGCCTTTGCACATGACGACAATCTGGTTGCTGAGCGCGCTGAAGAGATTGCTTATCCTCTCGCGGGTATAATTGTAGTAAGGGAAGTTCAACCAAATCGTTCTGAAGAGGTGCATCATATTTGGCAGATATTGAGCCACGCTTGCGGCAGTTGTACAAGTCTTTAACTCGGCGCAAGTGTCCTTCAGAATGCTCAGAAACCCGATGTTCGATTTTGCTTCGACTGTACCGTGCTTGATCTCGTCTTTCAACATCAGGAACTGACGTATGTAAGTGGACTGCGCAGCCAATAATATATTGATAATAAACTCCACCGTATTTTTATGTAGCTAATAATTCAAACCGCAGAGATTGTCATCTGACGAAAAGAAAAGGAAGCACGTAACCGCAATAATTAAAGTATGCAAAATTTTTAGATTCAAATTTCTGATTTGCTTATCTGTGAATATACGTACGAAAACGAACAAAACGCGTGAAAATTTTTTATTTATGTGCGCTATGAATATTGTATGAACGAAAGCTCCAGACAATGTTAAGTTTCTTTTTAACTATATGACGTACAAAGAGAGAGATCCCGCTGAAATGTCGCATTAAAGGAAACTTTTGTCCCTCCTAAGAAATTTCCGGACATACACATATATTATCGGGAAACGATTCTATCCTTTCTCTTCTTATCTCGCAGCCACTACGTCTTTTCTCAGGGGTAAGCACTTACATCGATAAGTCCAGAAGTCATATTCGTCGTCGAGGCGGCTAGTAACTCGTGCGGACTAGCTCATTCCTGGTCAGAGAGGGCTGTTTAGATTTGAGTGTTCCAATGGGCCACCCCTCCAACCTTTTCACCAATTCCTTATCAACGCTACCCTCCTCCATGGTGAATTCCCTACTCTCCAGAGGTACATATATCACGGTTAAGCCCAGCATTTTGTACGTGAGGTCCGTTAATTTGCACAGGAAGGTGTCCAGTTGGGTACAAGTCCGCTTTCACACATGTGTTTCGGTGCAATTAAGGAAAAGAAAATCCACGAACGTGATACGACACCGAACCTCGCTATCGATGTTGCCAATACCACCATTTTTTATACCGTTCAAGCTGTCTCGGCGTCTATCATATAGAATTGTAGCATGTATTCTCGCTACCCTACGTTCGCTGATAGAGATTTATTGAGTCGAATTGCCCGCGCTGTTTATCGAAAGTGATCGACTACATTGTCATTGTCACGTCGATTTACAACTAAAGGTGAAGTCCCATGGAGCCAGCGTACGGCGTACCGGCGTATGGCGTAAAGGAACTTTGCCAATCACAGGCTTTACGCTCGTTTTTGTTACGACAGCACAGAGTTTACCCTGGTTTTTTAAGCGTTCCAGCGTTTATGCTACAATGATACACACCTACGTACACGCATATGGAATGTTGCTTCACGAATGTATGTATGTGTTAAAAAGTTGCACTGAAAACTTCATTGGCTGTCCCATGGGGCGTATTTACGCCGGTGTAATGATCAATAAGCCAATCACAAGACCCCTTGAGTATCCATTTTGAAAATTAGCTTTGTAAAAACAATACTGTGATTGGCTTATTAATCATTACGCCGCGTAAATACGCTCCATGGGACAGCCGATGCTTGTGCTGGCGTACGAAAACCAGCGTAAAGCCTGTGATTGACCAAGTTCCTTTACGCCGTACGCTGGCTCCATGGGACTTCACCTTAAGGAGGTTGGCTAGGGTCCCGTTGAGCGGCAGGCGGCGCGGCAAGAGGGGAAAATTTAGAGGTGCGTTCGCATTCTTCGTACTTACGCTTTGCTTGCACTTTTAATATTTTTGCTATGTATAATGTTTCGCCCAATGTATAAGAGTATAATTGCAATAATTAATTACTTGACAACCATGCAGACAATTGTCTTCAAGTGGTGCTCAAATAAGCTAAGAAAAAAAATAATAAGAATTAGTTCAAATTTATGGAGGATATTGGAATTCGTGTATGGGAATAAGTCGTCCATGCCAAAGTTGAAGACAATTGTCTGCATGGTTGTCGAATTATTAATTATTGAAGTTTATAACTTCAATAATTAATAACTCGACAACCATGCAGACAAAATTAAAGACAATTGTCTTCAACTTTTGGATGGATGACAGATTTTCATAGACAAACATCCTCTATAAATTTTAACTAATTCCTATCATTTTGATATACTCTTATACACGGGCGACATAGCAAAAATAAATAATTCAATAATTAATTACTCGACAACCATGTAGACAATTGTCTTTAATTTTGGTATGGACGACAGATTCCCAGAGACAAATATTCTCCATAAATTTGAACTAATTCTTATTATTTTGATTTGAGCAACCACCCTCCTTAAAGCGTGCAGTTGTAAATCTTATTGAAATAAAAAATTTGAAAAAGGCGAAAAGATGACTGTACTTTAAATGAAATAACGTGTGCAAAACTGAATGATTAATAACAAGAAATGCTATATCATATTTTTTTACTATTATTGTAAAGACTACGTATCGTTTTGTAAACTTTATTAAAACTAAAACTAATTTGACCTGTACGTTCTAGCATTGTGTTAATTAATCGTGTTAATCATAAGGGTATAGAAATAAAAGTTTAAATCATGATTCAATCAAGATAAAATCCACGATCGCCGTGTGTACGTCCAGGAAGATAAAAAACGCGACGGGGAAGGAAGTTGTTGGACGTCCTGATACAATTAGCAAAGCAACGCTTCGATCTGGTTAAAGTCCGCTCAGGATCCACTAGGGTGCGTTTATGTCGGAGCAGTGATAATAAAAGCGGCGATACTAACAAAGCAGCAAGAATAAATGCATTTTATATGTAATTGTTCATATGTTTCATATAAACACTTACATATTGTATACTTACAATTGTTTGTATGCTTCATATAAGCATTTTCATATAAATTAATGCATTTATTCTCCCTGCTTTTTTAGTATCGCCGCTCTTATCGTTTATCACTGCTCCAACATAATCGCACCCTTAGAAATAATAAAGTGGCTCCCCGTACGAATGCAATGCAATCGTTTCTAACTTGACGGCGGAGTAATCCCGTTTGCGTACGTGGGCAAACATCGACGCTGGATTTACCAGCGGCGGTGAGTTGTGCAGTGCATTTAGCCGAAAATTATGGTAATAATAACTTTCGTGCAATTTCCAGGCGTCCCCACTTTCCCGCCCCGTTACCCCGCAGACGGGCCGGAACTTTGTGTCGTGCGTTGCGGTAACGGGATTGCAGCGCTAAAGTTGGAAATTCACTTGGTCATCAGGTTAGATTGTTATGACCTTAAGCCGGAGCAACTACCGACAATTGCGATGATCGCCCTTGACATTGTGAGACTGGCCCGTCCGTGACTCCTTTGTCACCGCTGTCGATTGAAACTATACAGCCACTCATCAATCGTTTCCACTCATGCATGTATAGGATTATTCGACGGTATTCGCCACCATTGACACCTAAATTACAGCTAATCCGCAAAGTTTTTATTATCTGTTACGCCGATTGATAAAAGACAATGGGCGTTAATAGTTGTCAGAAAAAAAAAACAGATACTATAGAGACCTAAATAAACAAAAAATGCTATAGTAATTAGAAGGGTAAAACGGTAATATAAACATGGTGTAAATTTAGAAACATACTGATTACACGTGTTACCCAGTGAGAAACAAGAAGACTAGAATTTGCGCAATAAAATTGAACTGTAGCAGAATGTTCGAAAACCCAATTGGTTCGATTGGATTGAAATTGCATCGCAAAAATCGATCATATATCAGAACGGACATATCGGATTGAATCATGGATTTGAGCGAGAGATAAAACGCGCGATGTCTCCCCTGGGGGTTCTTCGCCAGTGAAGCTTTTTAAACCTACATTTAAATCCGCGAAAAACTTTAAATCACCACCCACTACAAAATCAACCAGTCGCGGATTTGAAAGTTAAACAGAATTTACATTGCACGGCAAAGCCCAACCTCAAGTGGGTCACTCCGGGAAGTCACCGAGAAGACCAACGGGATATCGTGTCTGCACCCAATTAAAGTTCCGTAACTCGCGATCAGTACACGTACATTATTTACTAAGATAAAACGAAAAAAAATGAAGGGGAACGTAAAAACAAAGAAACTTCGTTAACTCTTCCTGTTGGCCTATCGTTATACAGTCGACTTCGCCAGTCCTACGAATTCGTGCTGTTTGGTCCCGCACCTCGTGAAAACTTTTCACGTTAGTTACGCGAATTAATTGGGTGCTTTGACAGTAATGCGATAATAGAAACGGGGGCAATAGCGAAGGATACTGTCGGGCCAGGTCTCGATTGCGAAAAAGATCGGCGCGAACACGTTCTGGATGACACCCAGTATATGGCTTTCCACCTTGTCGTTCATCGACCCGAAGAGAATGCGCTCGCGAAAGTTCTCCGGGTGGAGAATTTCATTGGGCTGTCTCACGAAGTAGGTTAGCTCGTGCACGGGCACGATAGGAAATGAAAATTCTGTGGTCAGACTGCCGTTCATGTGATAAATGCAGAGGACCGGGATGCTCGGTTCGTGGAAGAACTCGCGGATGCGGATGTCCATGTCGCATTTCCACGTCCAATCGTTGTCCATCAGACCGCTCAGCGTCGTCATATCCATAACAGACTGCATCTGAGAAGAGGTACCGAATTTTTCTGAATATATGCTCCTAGTCCAAATGCATAAATCGATTTTCATGTTTTGACAGCGTCATATATCATTTCTGAAAGTATATTATCTCAACGTGGAACGCAATTAAAATTATTTAAATATAACTATTTGCTTATAATTTGTGTAAGATATTGTTCTTATGCATATCTTTGTCGAATAAATGTTAGATTCAATATTGTAAAAATTTAGCCATTACCATTCTTCTAACGTATCGAAATTGTAATTTAATATTGCATAGATTATTTAAAACAATTTTAGAACTGTTGTTTAGAAAAAACGCGCGAGCTTACCAATTCGTCTAATTCATCCGTCCCATATATCGGACGCAGCTCGTCCGCCGCATCCGCCTCTTCTTTACCTGCAACAATATTCATTTCATTTGATATTCTCTGTCGTAGATTGCTGTTACATCGCGACAAGTGGTTTCGAAAAACGCGATCCAATCTTCTCGTGCATCGCGACGACATTTATTATCCCGACGAAAAGGCGACCTTGTAACTAATATATAAGCATAAACACATATTACATTTTTAATTTCGGATTATCCGATAAATGGCATCCGTTGGGATGTTTCTCGTATTTAAAATTGGACCAACAATGGTATAAAAACGGTGTCAAGAGACACGACAGAGTGTCTTGCGCCAAGTGATATAAATCACGGCATAACTTTTGTATTAGTTGTATTGTGGAGTCCACTCTTTACTCTTATAATAAAGTGGCACACTTTTAGTAAATAAAACCCAAAAAGCCTAATTTTATTAAATACATATAATTATATGTATATATGGTCATATAATTATGTGTGGTTATATATAATTATATGTTGTTATATATAATTATATACAATTTTATACAATTATAACAGGCCATTTTTTATATCTAATTATATCTAATATCGATTTTATATAATCATATGTGATTATATCTAATCATTTTATTTTTTGGGCATTGGGGGGGGGGGGGAAGAGGAAACAAATTCTACGGAACGCGCCGGCCGTTCGTTAGTTGTCGATTGGAACGGCGCGATGGGCCCTCCTAAATCCGCCAGCCTGGTTAAATAGAAGACATTCGTTCCAAGAGGGTCTCTCGTTCTCGTCCCGATATCATTCCTCAGGCCTTCTCCGTGTCTCGGTGGCCCATTGCTGGGCCATCGCCGCCGCCCATTTCGCCACTCATGCCTTTACTCTTGGCAATCTAATAGGAACTATAAATCGCGAGTGGCTAATAAATCGACGGAAAAGGAAACACGTCGCGTCGCGATCGAGACGCTACCGTAGGCCACGTTGGGGCAATTTATCCCGCTATGATGGCGGGCATTATGCAGATACGATGATGTCTTCTTAGGCGACATGCAACGACTTATCGGTCTCACGTATATATTTTTCTCAAAGATTGCTGTTATCAAAATAGTTACTTGGCACGGAATGAGAAGAAGTTTCCGATAGATTTATATAGAACCTTGCAATTCGAGTTAACAATCAACTAGAAAAAAATAGACCAATATTATTCATATCTTTTTCATTTTTGTAGTATTGAAATAGTTGTTTGCTTTTTAGATTAAATGACGGGCGCGTTATATTAAAGGCATTTTTATATAAAATGTAATATATATAAATACCACATATTTCTAAGGAAAATATTCTTTAGCCGATTAAATGATAATAAAACGCAGCAATTTTTCGTCTTTTTAACGCCCTATCAAAGTATAAGGTCACTTTGTCGTAGGAATAATTAAAATCACCCGGCTCTGTGAATTTATACGAGATCAGGCAGAGCATTTTACTGCAGCTGGCCAATGACAAAATCGCCGATCTCCATCATCCATGTAGGTAACGTGACGTTAATCGTTTGTGGATTAAGGATTTGTAGATCCCACTGTGCCCGAACAAGAAAAATAGGCTTTGAGTAATAACGTTAGTTTGCGTTGGGGAGCGGCGGAAAGGGGGGCAAATAGACGCAGGTAGCTTGCATATAGATTATCGGTTTATCTAGTTTACCTACTTTTGGATCGTGCAAGTACCAAGGAAACTCGCGAGAGGATGAATTAGGTTCATCTTCCAGCAAGCGACGGGAACGATCGAGGTCGAAGGGTAAATTGCCATAATCCCGGGGACAAATTAGGAGCCGGGCAGCAGCGCGGAACCTGCGAATGACCGATTAATCGTTGCGAGTGGCCGGCTTATGCGCGATATATCATAATTATTGAAATTGTTGAAATTGAAATGAGGATTGGCTCGTTAATGCCAAGTATAACTCTCAATGCGCAATCATACATCTGTTACATCTATTTCGTCTTTGAAGTTATCGTGGAATTTACTGTTACCGAATGCACTCGCGGGAGCATACAATAAGCAGCCATTGTAATTGCAAATTGGACGGGGCCATCGTCGATTCCATGTCGAAATTCAGGCGCGTCACTGTCGAGCGAACTTGCTTCAAATTAGCCGCATTATGGCTAACGTGGTCGTTATTATTGCTGCGTTGTTAATATTTACAGAAGTATCGAGGAAATTATGCCCGCGGCCGTAACGACTCGCGTGAAAATAAATTAAATAAACCCATCCTGCTTAATTAATCAGCGCCGTGCTGTAATAAAGTATTAAAAAATTTATCAGTCTCACGTATCAATCGCAGATATCGCGCAGAGATGGAATAAGCGTGTCGCGATTTGTGGCAATTGGAAATTGTAGTATTTGGAAAAGACGAAGGTCGAAGTAAAACGGATAATTGATCTGGTCGAGAATCGTGAAAAAAGCGAAAGTATTTAATATTTCTTTCACGGATGTGTTATGTGATCAATTATTTTTCTTATAATATCTTTGGATTTAACGGCGGAACTTGGAGAGCGCTGCGCAGCGAGGTTGTACGAAACAGAGCTTGAAAACGACGTGCCCGAAAGTGTCAAAAATAGGACAGGCGGACGAAGGAGCAGAATCGGGAAAGGAGCGGGAAAGTTGAAACGGGGAAGTGGGTGCACATTTAATATTTTTCTCGTAAATTTTACTGTGCCTTTCCGCTTCATCGTTGGACTCGGCGTCCAAGTACTCTCGGCGTGGGTCCGCGGGGACGGCTTATCTTTAACTTTATTTCTTCGTCTTTGCATTTATATTGACGGGGTGGCCTGCCGGCGTCGTCACATCTCTCACACGGGCCTGTGCAGCTGATTTATGCGCCCGGTCCGACTGTTACGGCAGCGAATCTTTCAGCGTAGATATTCTGAAGCACCACCGCAAAGTTGCTCGTGAGCAAGAGGAGTGGTCTCGATGGTAGATCGGCTTTTGGAGACCGATCGTTCGTTGTCGAAGGGGTTCTCAATATCTCAAAAAAATATCGTCTTTGCAGTCACTGTTTAAATTAAATTAAATTATAAGATAAACCACCAAAAAAAATTATTGGAATAATTGTAAAATATTTTCATCAGTTCTGTAAATAATTATTGTAAAATAATTTTTGTTATTTAGTAATCTGGGCGATTATATAATAAATAACATATTAACTGTTTTGTAAACGGTTAATATGTTATTTATATAAAACATAATGTTATATAAAGGATATCGCATTATTAATGTCACATTTTTTTATTTAATTTAACGTTTAATGTTAAATTTTTATATGTAAGATTATATACAAGGTGTTACAAAAAAATGGGGACATACTTTGTGTGCTTGTAGGGTGGGTTGATGTAAGTAATTTGAGTATAGGAATGCATGTCCGCTGAAGCCTCGTTCCTGTAAATTTCCTATGTAGGTAAAGTGCCTTTTTGGTAAACAATAGCAAAAAATTATATTTGAGAAAGTTGTTTGAAATTGAAAATCAGGCCCATATATCAAATTTTGAATTAATCGGCCTACTTTGACGTAGGAAATTTACGCAACTTCACAGCCGTGTAGCACGGAAACGAGGCTTCAGCGGACATGCATTTCTATACTAAAATTACGTATATCAACCCACCCTACAAGCACACAAAGTATGTCCCCATTTTTTTGTAACACCCTGTATAATATATAACATTTATAATACCTATATTTATATACATTGGTCTGTTATTATTAAGTTATCTCTCCCAATAAATTAAAGCTTCAGAGAGCTAATGAAAACTTTCTACTTTGTTGCATATATTACCCGTTTTGGCGAGCAAATCGCGGAACTTTAGTTTATTAGGTTCATTGTGGCCGCTTATTCGTTAAAATTACGTACATTACCTCATTTACAAAGCTGCTACCTTATTTGCGCTAGAGAATAATCACGTGCATTTTGTGTATGAATAATTGCTGCATTTGTTATAAGACGTATTAAACACGTGAGGGGCAATCTATTTTAATAATGTACTTAAAAATAACTTTTGTCATTTTAATTTCACATAAGGTTTCACAGTCATTATATATATAAAACAGTAAAGCAAAACATAATAAAATTAGAATAGCTTGGATTAGAGAAAGAAAATGCAATTTGAAGAAAAGAATATTAATAAGTTTTCTACGTGGTGTGTAGCTTAAACATTTTGAAAGATAAAATTTAAATTTTATTCATATTTTGTGGATATTAAAATATTACATATATTATCAATGAGACGGTTATCTGCAAGTGAATTCGTGTATTATAATTTGTTAAAAAATGATATAAGTAGGAACGTACTCGTTAGGTAATCAGATAAGATCAGGTGTGTGTGTGTGTGTGTGTGTGTGTGTGTGTGTGTGTGTGTGTGTGTGTGTGTGTGTGTTGACACCTTCAATTTTCCATTTTATTACGTATTTTAACATTATCATCAAAATTTTCTTTGTTTCATAAACATTAAAAAAATTACCAGTGAATAAAAAGATCAGGAAGATATGTATAAATTTCTGATACGATAACGAAATGTTTCCAATGTCGCCATATGTAGAAATGTGCAGAATATTTCATATATATTGTATAACGTATGGCAAATATTTAAACAATACATTTAGATTAAAAATAATAAGAATGTTTATGTAAATTAAATATGCGAAAAATTTGTTTTTTAGAAAAATTAGTACCTACTTATAATTGTTACACAAATCTCATGTCAATAAGTGTATTAGATGAGATATTCAAACCACAGTTTATCTTGAGATATAGAGTTTATAGTTATCATATATACGTATTGATTAAAGATCAACTGATTGTAAGTGTGTTTTTAGCTGGAAAAAGGTATGATTACTCCCGTAAATCTGACGCAATTAAAACATTGTACGAAAATTTTGCAATATGACAATATGTCATAAAGTATTTAGGTAAGTAGTTATTACTTAAACCTTAGGAGAGACCGAGGTAAGACCGTCAAGAGGGTGAAATCGTAAAATCAAATATCTCGGAACCTGTATATTGTGCGAACTCGCTATTAACATTGTAAACGCGTCTTATGGTACCTATGTGACCAACGGAGTTTCGGCAGGTTACCTGCCGTGTTATGATTTTTACGAGGGCAAACGTGTTTTCGGAAGGTGAAAGTGAAATTTTCTGCAAATTTTGTAATATCTGCAATAATATTTGCTCTCCAAATCTCCAGATACGTGATTATAAAGAGTAATGCATGCTGAACACGAATCCAGTGTAGTTTTTTCATTATTGTTCATGTCTAATATTTCGTGAGCGATCAAACCTGAAACTTGTGTTTGGGGCTAATTCGTCAGTAAGCACTCAGGGCGGGTCCGGCAGTCTCGTCACTGTGGCGCGCCGGGCGCACGACTTCAGCTCACGGCGATTTTAGGTTAGGTTTCCCTGTGTTGTCCGTTGCACGTGCGTCATTGGTCGTGTTCAGCGAACACAACTGTTGTACAACTGTTGAGTTCGTCTTATTAACACTCTGCGTTGATTGGTTGGTTCTGCAAGTAAGAGCCAATCACGTTCGACTGTTACTGAGCGACTGTGTTCGCTGAACACGACCATTGTTAGTACATTGCAGGGAAATAATGGTACGCACGTATCGTCGCAAAACGACTCCCGTCGACAAGGAGCAACTGAAGAATGCAGTTGTGGCGGTGAAAAAAGATAAAATGAGCGCTTATGCAGCCGCAAAACTTTTCGGTGTCCCGAGAACCACGTTGAACGACTGGCAAAAGAAGAACCAGGATGAAATAGAACACGTGGATGACGTGGTCGTACGATATAAAGGAGGTTTATCGGTGAGCACTTAACAATTATTAATTTTAAAAAGCATGCACTCTGCTCAGCAAAGTTGATATTCATGCAACGTCTTAATTTTAAATGTAGGTTATGAACGCGGAAACTGAAAAAACTTTGGTGGAATACTTAGTACATTGCAACGATATGTACTTTGGGCTATCTGCGTAGGAAACCCGTGGTTTAGCCTTTGATTTAGCCAAAAAATTAAATCTGAAGGTACCAGCATCGTGGGAAACCGCTCGCATGGCCGGTAAAGATTGGCTAAGCAGCTTTCTAATTATTTTTTAATAATATGTTCCGCATAAAGGTTTTTAAAAATAAATTTTCACATTTTTCTCTTAAAAAACAATTATTAAAATGTATCCTATTATTTTTCAGGATTAGATGTACGTATTTCTATTGAAAATGCAGTGTGACGGATCCGCCCTGGGGGGGGGGGGGGGTGACGATTCCACCCCGCCATTTTTGAGATCTCAATTTTTCCACCGTTGTCGTTTTTGCTCTATACCGGTTAAACAAAGCGACGTAGACAAAAATTTTCCATATAAATTTTGTAGCTAAAGGTTCACTCTACAATCGTATACCACGCATTTAACAAAAATTATTTATTTTGTTGTTAAAAATCGGCACCGAAAAAAAAACTGCCGGTCTCGCCCCGGTATCCCCTATGAGAATATGTTTTTGCTTCAATCTCGTTCTCCGGACTATTTGGTGAGTCGTTTGTTCTTTAATTCCCCGTTCTTTCAATTTTAAGTTTCAACTTCTTTACAGATGTCGATCTTTTGGTTACTCATACTCCGGTATTAGTTTCTTGACTTGGTAATCTTGTGACACACTGGGTATGATGGAGAATTCGAGAATTTTTTAATATTTTGTATCTGCTGAAGATGGCCCAATTTGGAGCCGAAACGTACGGAATATAGATCGTGTATCTTGAAATAAATCATTCTTGATTAAATACTCACCAAGTACCGCGTTGGTTAAGGTGACGCAACCCCCCCCTGGGGGGGAGGGGGGAAGTACCCTATATTATAGCGCTTGACAAGGGGAGTTCAGTGGTGGTACTCTACCTTGTTAACTCTCACCCGTTAGACCCTCAAGGGGGAAAATGTAAAATATTCTAAAAAAAAAAAAATATATTTTCACATTTAATCACTCTTTAACCCTCTACGGGTAGTAATTAAAAGTAAATGGGGGGGGGGCCTTTGCCCTCCTTCCTGCACCCTGACCCCTTGTGTATATGTGGGGGGCTCCACTTCCAAAGAAACTGAGCTAACCCAACCCGATTGTTGTGTGGGTGGAGAAGTGCGTGCGTGGATGCAGTAGGTTCCGTTCCCCTGTGGGGGGGGGGGGGGGGCTTGCATTGGTGTGCGTACGCAAGGTAGGACCCGTACGCAAGGTAGGACGTTCCATTCACCCGACATGTAAGATCTGTTTATCTATTAAATCTTAGCCTTACTAAACAGATGAGTCTACAATATACTAAAAATATTTATACTAAAAAGATTAGCGAGGCCCCGTACGCAAGGTAGGACGTTCCATTTACTTGACGTGTAGAATTTATATATCTATTAAATCTTCGCCTTACTAAATAGATGAGTCTACAATATACTAAAAATAGATACAGAAAAGATTAGCAAGACCCCTACGCAAGGTAGGGCGTTGCCCCTCTCTCTACAACCACCTTTCCTGCCAGCGCCTGTTTCACATTTTTTTCTACCAGATTAAGTCTTGTTTTCGTAATAGATGTTGCTTTTGCAATAGAAAAGTGTTATATCAAAATCGGGGGGGGGGGGCGGAGCCCCCAACCCCCCTGGCCGGGGGCTTTGCCCCCTAGACCCCCCTTGGAAGCTTCACCTGGATCTCGCTTTACAACTTAGCATGTAGTACGTGTAAGCAAAACTCCCAATGGGGGGTCTAGGGGGGCGAAGCCCCCCGGCGAGGGTAAGGGCGGAGCCCCCCGAAAGGGGATCTAGGAAGGTTCGGGGGGGTTTCGCTTTACAACTTACAAAGTACATACGTGGACAGGGGGCGGGTTCCACACGATTTGGAGAGGGGCGGGAGGGGTGGGTAATGGCCTCCCCCCACATATACTTTTAATCACTACCCGTAGAGGGTTAAAAAATGATTAAATGTTCAAATATTTATTTTATAAATTATTTTACATTTTCCCTCTTGAGGGTCTAACGGGTGAGAGTTAACAGAAGAGAGTACCACCACTGAACTTCTCTTGTCAAGCGCTACAATATAGGGTACCTCCCCTCCCTCCCCCAAGGGGGGGGGGGGTTTGCGTCACCCCAACCAAAATTTCTTTTTCAATTTCTGCATAAAAAAAAATTCTTTTTAACAAAATCTTGCTATAACTTTTTTAATCAATTTAATAAATTATACTGTAATAATTAAAAAACAATAGCGTATTAGCAGACTTTGCACATATGTGAATTTTAGTAATTCATTTCTAAGTAAAAGTACATCTTTATAAAGTATTTGTGAGCTCAAAAGCCAGTTTGTGACTGTACATATTATACGTGAAAGTGCGTATCATAGTGCATCCCTCTTCCCCCTTTATGCTGTCTGTAAATTCACCTTCCAGCCGGTGAGTTAAATTCCCATTAAATTGTGCACAGCTACTTTAGCTACTTACAATTAGACTCCTTGTTGGACAATGCGAGGATGAATTTCTCCGTTAATGCGGAAGTTACAAAATGATTTCGGTTTTCAGTGGTAATTATGATTAGTTATGACAATTCCAAGTAAAGCAAGGCAGCGCCGGCAATTTTCTGTGAATTTAGAGTCAAGTACTTAAATAATCACTCGCGGTAGCGCTTGATGAAATTAACTTAACTAGACATAGAGAGGAATATCTATGTATGACGGTCTGCCACAAAGGACGCTTCTTACAAATATAAAGCGGTAAGCCGAAAAAAAGCTTTTGTTTTAAGTGGAGATTGCAATATAACACCGACTTACGCTTTTCCCGTGGGTAGATAAGCCAGAATAGAAGTGGGAATTGGGAAACGATGTGACGCGACAACTCTCTCGACTACTTGTTCTCGAGTTGCGCTAGGAGTTAGCACGCCATGTGCCTGAAGGGATAGGTGACACCACTTCTTAGACTTTTGTGCAGAAATCCGTGCAATCGTGTTACATAGCGGATTTTGCGGATTGCTAACGCGCATCTTCAATCCTTCGCATTTCTACTCCTTATGCAGTACTTGGAGCAAAAACAAATAGGAATAATAAAGTGCTTTTCCGAACATTTTTCCGGTTTTCGTCGAAATTGACACAATATAAATCTTCCGTTTTGCTCCGTTTTCACTTTGTATCTTTATTAAAGCAGAATCTAAAAACTTAGACTAACAATAAGTACTGTTAAAGCAGAATATCTCTCGTTTCAGTATTGACACGTAAAAATAAAATTTTAATTTGCATTTCTGATCGACTAATTTAATGTACTCATTAATATTTAATAAACTAAAATCTGTTCAATATATTTTGTTCTGATCACGAGCGCTCACATCAATCTCACGTATCACTCATGGGTCTTAGACACGAAGAGCATATTTCGTTACATCAACGTTTTCATCGGCAGGTGTCAGGATATGATCGAGATTTGTCAAGCAATGATTTATTTTGCAAGGTTCAAATACAGCAACGATAAAAATGCGTACACTATCTTTTATTTTTTATTTCCTGTTTATAAACAACGTTTTTATATTGCCTACTATGCATACAGAATAATTTCACTTCTACCCCTTTCTACAGTCCGGAGCTGTCGTTCTATAAAATACCGCCATTAAATATATTATATAGTTATGATTAGTTCTAAATTTTTCTAAACACACATACACAAAACTTTGTAATTAGATTATCCCAGAATTAGAATTTGCTCATACAAATACTAATATTTTCATAGTAGTAGTAGCTGCAAGTTACAGTGTGATTTTTCAACGCAGATTGGACAAAACCACTCAAATTTTAAGTCCTAAATTCAGTGGCACAAGTGGCAAAGAACATGAAAGAGTATGTCTAAAGATTGAACGACTTTTCTATGACGCTTTGAGTAAAATCGAAGCAAATTCACACAAGATTTTCGCCGTTCACGAATCTACGTGGCACGACGATATGATCATATTTCGCATGGACTTAGAGATAATAATCGAAAATTTGATAGCCGTCGTCTTTATGAACGTTAATAATATTCAAGAAGGGATAAAGAATTTGCGGAGCTTCTATAATTACTTGAATCGCAAGAATTTAAAAATGCTGTTTGATAGCAAAAATAGCAGCGTAAGGAGAAATTTATAATTTATAAACACAAGTTGCTTCTAAGAAATAATCAATTGCCCGTTTATGATTTTGATCCTATTTTAAAACTAAAGATATTCGATTCAAATAAGCTCTTAGAAAATATAGTAATATAAATAATTTATCTTTATTTGTTAATTTATAAGTAATCATTAATTAAAGAAACACCTTAATCAGTCGGGACATGGATCTTAGTTGTCCAAAAATATTTATGATTATTATTTTATAAACGGTTGTACTTTAAATTTGCTTAATTTATAAGTAATTTTTCTTAATCTTAAGGAACAAAGGTTTGCTGAAACTTTTCATGTTTCTTATTTTACATATATAAAATCTACTATCTTATTCTAGTACCTTTTCATAGTTCTACAAAAGAAAGAAATCTAAAATCTACGAAGGAATTTGTACATGTCAAACTTATTTTCTTAACAACTTTGCTATTCTACCTAAATGTTAAATAAATTGTTTTAAATTCTTAAATATTTTTAAATTATTGAGATTATGTCTTAAATCGAAGCACTAAGTAACATTCGAAACTGACAATTTCCAAGGTGTGGCAGATTTTATCCGATGATATCCAACGGACAAAGCAGGAAGTGATGAACGAGAGGGAAGAATATTCGTCGATCACACCGTATTACGCCGGTAGAGCGTTGAGTCTTCGTCTGAAAGGTAACCGCCTGTTATCGACACGAAAAATGCTGGAGAAGACCGAGTGGATGCCCTATTGCGGTATGAGTGAGGAGATCTTTCATCAGGAAGACATCGTGATCAGATCCATCGAGGACTCCATGAAAGACATTTACGTAAAATGGTTGCACGACGTCAGTGATAACCCGCGCGCGCGACTCGATTGCTACTTGATGCGGCGAAGCGAGAGTAAACTTGGCCTACTGGAGTGTACCATCGACCCTAATATCCTGAATCTCTGCCGCGAGTGTTTCTATTGGATCAGCTTGAAATTCAACATATTCGTGCACATACAACTGATACACGACAAGTGGGACAAGCTACACTTTATCTACTAAAGTGTCCTCTCTGTCACGCTGGCGTATATGTATATAACAAGATAATCGAAGGTTTCGTGTTTCCAATAATCGCTTACTAAATGATTATACAGAGTGAATCGTAAAAAAAGACATTAGCAAGAAGACTTTTCTTGTCAAAAGCAATGATATGTTCGCGAAATTTTAGTTACTTTAGACATAATAAACAATTTTATGACCAAATTTAATGATGCAAAAATAAGAAAATAATATTTCTCAATTATTTTTAAATAGCTTTCTAGTTTCTTAACAAATTTTAATATAGGGGAAACTGGGGACAGTTGATCCCCCCTTCCCCCTTTTGTATTCCCGGGAAAAAATGGAAGAGATCTGAACAGACTTGAGCAGATCTCACCAGATTCAATCCACTCAGATCTGGTTTGATCAAAATATTGGCCCTATCTGATCAGATCCAATCAGACATGAGTAGATCCGAGCAGATATAAAATAGATTGTTCTATTTTATCATATCTGACTCTGTCTGCTAGAAACGGATCAGATCTACTCATGTCTGATTGAATCTGATCAGATAGGGCCAATATTTTGATCAAACCAGATCTGAGTGGATTGGATCTGATGAGATCTGCTCAAGTCTATTCAGATCTCTTTCATTTTTTTGCGGGTGTGCCACTTTATTATAAGAATGGACTCCACGATACATCTGATACAAAAGTTGTGCCGTTGATTTATGTCACTTTTGGTGCGAGACACTGCCGTGTCGCCCGTGTCTCTTGGCGTTCTTATATACCATTGTTCGTCAAATTTTAAATTCGAGAAACAGATCCCATTGGATGCCATCTATCGGATAATCCCAAATTAAAAATGTAATATGTGTTCATATCTGATTATATATAATCAGATATGTGTATGTATATTACGGTGTCCGTTATTTTTTCTCGAATTGTGTTTATCCCAACCCCTATAGATCTATGCCAACAGCAAAAAAAATGTTTTGTGCAAAATTTTAGCTAATTGTGCTAATTTTCATGCCATTTTCAAAATTTCAAAAATTATTTTTTTGTTCAAGAGATTACACAGTCATCATCTATATTTGTTATTAAAGTTATCATCTATATATTCTCACAGAGTTATTTTCTATATTTAATGTAATGTCCAACATTGGGTATAAAAATTAATAATAATGATAAAAACAAAATTTTTATAAAAAATTAGCGTGGTATCGTTTAATCGACCCAACTGGCCAAGTTTATTTAAAAAACGCTACGTTTCGACCGTAGATTTATAATCAATAATTTTGTGTATATACGCTTGAAAAGGACCGAAATCTATGGTCGAAACGTAGCGTTTTTTTAAATAAACTTGGCCAGTTGGGTCGATTAAACAATACCACGCTAATTTTTTCAATTATTCACTGGCGATTTAAATTCTTATTTGAAAATTTTTATAAGTTCTATACTGACGAGATCTGCTCAGATCTTAGGAGATCTGATGTGATATGATAATGTCCGATTAGATCGGAAGAGATCCGTTTGGATCAGCAACCCAACTTTGTAATCCAAGATTGATCTGATCTGGTGAGATCAAGATATGTTTGGCTGGGTCTACTCAGATCTGGCAAGATCTGACGCGTAATATCTACTCGTACTTCAGGACATCTGAAGTAATCTAATAATGTCCGATTAGATCGGAAGAGATCCGATTGGATCAGCAACCCAACTTTGTAATCCAACATTGATCAGATCTGGTGAGATCAAGATATGTCTGGCTGGGTCTGCTCAGATCCGGCAAGATCTGACGCGTAATGTCGGCTCGTACCTCAGGAGATCTGAAGTAATCAGATAATGTCCGATTAGATCGGAAGAGATCCGATTGGATCTACGATCCAATATTGAATGGCAACAATGGTCAGATCTGGTGAGATTAGACTATAGTGTAGCATGTCTGGCTGGATCTGATCAGATGTGCCGTGCAGATCTGGCAAGATAAAATTGTATTTAATCAGATCTGACTCTACCTAAATTTCAGATCTCATTGTATCTCATTTTATCAAATCAGACATGGTCAGATCTCCTCCATTTTTTCCTGGGTTAAAAGGCTATTTTTGTTATTTTATGGTGTATCTCAAATCTAATACCATAAAATAGTTAAGAATTTAGTTGACTTTACTCCATCATAAAGCCGTTTTTATTAATTAATTAATACAGAAGTTATTAAACTAAAACTGAAAAGTGGGAAATTGTACCATGTGTCCTCTATTGAGGGTGACTTGTTCCGGCGTGTAGGGTGACATGACAGCGATAAGGGTTGACGTCTTCCAACCTTTGATTTTTTACAATAAAACATTTAATTTTTGTAAGTAATTATCAGTTTTTATTTTAATTAGTGGTCAAACCACATTTGCCAGCACCTTCTTATTAATTTTCATAATAAAGCTTCTTATTAATTGGCATATGCTTATAAACAAAAATACTTCTTAAATCTTCTAAACGTAACAAAGTAATCTTTTGTTCTTACATAACTAACAAGTTTGATACTTCTTAAATCTTTTGAACATAACAAAACTATATCTCGTACCAAGTCTTCCCACTGATATTAGATTATAATTTTATGTCAATACTTAAATACGACACACGTATTTCTATGACTTACTGTAAAATAAACTATCTATTAGACATGCAAACAAATGCGTATTTTTAAAATATTACTATTCATTACCTGATTCAAGAAAACCAATAGGAAAAAACTTATTTAAAAAAAATACGAAATCAGCAAATCACAAAACCGCCCGCCATATGCAAACGTCACGCACGTGGCAAATATCACTACTACATGAAGTTAAGTTATGTCATAAACAATCAGTGTTGCTAGTTGAATCAAATATTGACTACGTTTACACGGCAGCTTATAAGCCGAAGTTATAACTGCCGTATACTATCCGATCCAAAACGTTTCTTCTTTTGATCATAATGATCATTTAAATAAGAGCTTCTTTTGATTTTAAACTACACTTTCTAGTATGTATATATCAAAAGAGTTTAATTTCAAATGTTTAGAGTATGAAAGAGGCTCATATTTAAGTAATCATATTGATAAAAAGAAGAACAGTTTTGGATCGGATAGTATACGGCAGTTATAACTTCGACTTATAAGCCGCCGTGTAAACGTAGTCACTGAGTTCATAAAAAGTACCGTAAAATCGATGTACCATGTCTCCCATAGGGAACAACTGTCCCTAGTTTCCCCCACTATTTAAAATTTTTAAGAATATTAAATAAATACGCTGATATTTAGCGTATAGTTTAAAAAACTATATTTATTATTTCTAATCATTTTTTTGAAAATGCACTTTACCGAGGTTTATTTAAAAATGTAATATTTTATTAATTTATTCTATAACCTTATATAAACTGTTTTATATAACATTGCATTTTATTATACAATTTATATCTGAATATACGTGTACAATGAATATGCAACAGCTAAGTTTATTTTTCCTAAGCTATGATGAAAAAGTTCCCCGACTAAAATGTGAGTGCTTATGCAAATATCATGATGACACAATTCAAACAGCGTATATGCCCGTAATGCGCGCGATGAAAGTGACATTCTCCGTATTTGCAGTCACACGTGATGGTAGCGAAATATTCTTGCAACGTAGCAAAACTTCTATTTTTCAGCATTGTCGCTGACAGAACGTGCGCTGTTTCGCGAGTTAATTCGGCAGCTCGACCGGAAGATCAATCCCGACTTAACCAAGCTGACGTGGAACACGGATTACGTGGACTCGTACATTGAGAATTGTTTCAACGAAACGGCCAATGTACGCTTAGAGTCTCTTACCACCATGTGCGAAGTTCATATAAATTCATGCAACATGTACGGTAACCTCGTGGTAAAGTTTAATTTTGGACTATCCAAGAGACGCCTCGCTCACTGTCTATCTGCATTTGAACAATTATAAATCACGATAGTCCTGTATAATGCAAAAAATCGATACGCGTATTAGAAGAAACAAGATTTCAAGTCATCGATATTAATGGCACTAAGTTGAGTGTTTGCTACATCTTTATTTTTTTTTCATATAGTTAATATTTCTTCTCTTGCTTATCTTTACTTTTGCAAATTTTACTTCAGAATCGATGAAAACTAAACGAGATCAATTTTTATAATATTTTACAGTATGTGAATTGAATGGAACGCATGCAAAGGTATTAAATTATTTGCCTTTTTAGTTTTAGGACTTCATCGATACTTATAAGAGCTTGAACTCCGAAATCGTAAGAATCTGCGAGAACATTTGCGATGCTCCAATGATCAAGATAAGGGTTAATTACACGAACACGGTGTCTATATCGGAGAAGGAACTTTTGCACGTATTTCCATTTTGCATTGTGCTGTCGCAAATTTAGGCGTGTGACTGAAACTTAACGCTTAGCGAGCGTGCATTGGTCGATTTCTCACTTTCCAGAGACGAGGCGTTCCAAGTTATGACACAAAGACTCGATATGATATTTCTGTACGTCATGGAGATTTACGAGGGCTTCAGGAATGTAATACAAGAGGTATAGCTTCTTTAGCGCAACTATAATATGAAACATGATTAAATATGCCGTCTTTCTATAACTCTAGAAATAAAAACACAATTTTTGTTATAGTATGCACTGTTAAACTTTAAAGGATGAAATTTATACCAATACCTTGAGTTAAATAACATTTTGTTATTTTCAACTACCAAGTGTGCCAAAATTTATTATTTTAACAGTATTATTTTAACTTCATTGATTTAGTTAAATCAACATTGTTGACATATTGAGTAGGAGCAGTGGCGACATACAGGAATGGTTAAAAATAACTCAAATTGAGTATAATTTGACACTACGAATATAATAGTGTAATATATTAATGACAACTGCTTGTTTAATTATCTTAAATTAGATCTATTAGTTATTTTTGCTATCTATCTATTTACTTATTTACTAAATATCTATCTTTGTGTGTATGTCTGAAATTATATTCTGAATATAAATTTCTTACTAAACCATTTTTAAAGTTTACGGCAGATTATGCAATTTTTTAATATTTTCTGCAAACCCCTAAGCAAGTGCCGCAAGGCATGCTTGTTGGTTTGCGGCAATCTTCTAATGAGTTGTGTCAGAATTTTTCCTGTAAAGTCTAACGCAAACGTAAAAATGACCGAATAACTTCGACGAAAGAATATCCGCGGAGAAAACAGTGTACGTTGCGCACCCTCAGGCTACACAAAGCAATTCTTGTGTAACTAAAGTTGGAGAAGTAACGAGCGTACTTATGGCAGATTCGTGTTACGATATGTGGCTCCGTAACGTGACTGCCACTATGTGCACGTACCTTCTCGGTTAATTCAAAAAGTCTCGAAGAGTTACAACCTCGCTAAATGGGCATTCTCTAATAGCATGTTTAACCTACTATATCTTTTACAAAATTTATCAATAACCCGATTAAGTTAATATTATTAGATATGAATTAACTATCTAAAACAAAAATTAATGGATAAAGGATAATCAATACATGTTGAGTATTGTGCTTTTTTAATAAGCACTGTAATATATATGAATTAAAAATTGCTAATTCGGTGTGAAAGATTATAATAAAAGTTTAAGTTTTAACGCTTAAGTAATCCGTCATAGATTAAATGATTTTTATCAATTTCAGCGCGTTTAAGATAAGCATATATTAAATTTTCTCTATATTGTATAAACTAAATTTTTTGTACACAAAAGCACTAATTAATATATATCTATATATATATGTATATTTGTTTGATAGATTGGCATATTTTACTTCATTATTGTTAGTTCTTTCTCATAGCCGCGCAGAATGGAAAGATTATTTAATGAAAATCGATACGGTAATTGAGGAAGCCATCAGATTGTATTTAAAGAATTCTTTGACCATCATGTTTGAAGCTCTTCACGGTACTGACACGACAGGACCTTCACCTCTTCTATTAATGCAAACGGATATTATCGATAACAAAGTATGTTCATAACTATGCATAACATGTATAACATACCGTGCAACAGTATTACGTACATTGTTTAATTAAAGTTCTCGCGCGTGTAAAGTAATAATAATAATTTTAAATTTTTTAATCTAACGATATGACAAAAATGTTTTAGCTAATTATTTTGTGGAGATTTATTACAAAGAGAAACACAAGAACACATGAGTATGAGCTCTAAATAGTTTGTTAATTTATCTAGATAAACTTCATGCCGAACCTCTTGGAGATAGCTACAGTGATAGGAAGCATTTTGGATATTTTGCTGGAGCCTTTGAAAGATATCTCGCGATTAGTTAAGAAGTTTAAAATGCTTCCAGATAAAAGTTTTTTCTTTTCAAAGTTGTACAAGGAGGACAAAGAATTAATTGAACTTCAACAGAAAATCAATAATGGTCGTATCATTAAGTTTTTATATGTCTTCTTGAATGGTTCTATTTTTAATTGCACTTGCAATATATTTATCACAATGTAATTAATCTTCTAAAATCGTTTGCAATCAGAAATCGGTTTTAATTGAGATAAAATTTCCATTTTTATTTAAGTTTCTAAGATTTAATGGAAATATCTCGTTGCACTATTAATATGCAATTCCAATTTGATATTAACTTTTCGATTTCAATTCAATATTATTTTTAACTTTATGTCATATTAGTAGAATGAAAATAATAAATCTATCAATTTTGCAGAAGTAAGTAGTAAGTTACTGCTTTGTTTAAGTACAAAATTATATCAAGACCTATTAGGAACCTTTCAAAGATGTGTGGGAAGTAAATAAAGACTTATTCATTCAAAGATAAAGTAAAGAAGATTGTATAATAAAAAGAGTAACATATTTAAATGGCCTTGCTCGTAACACTTCAAAAAGCTGTCATTTAATTTATGTGAACAACAGCTACAGTTCGTAGCTGTAAAATTTATTTAAAGATATTGTAATTTAATTTCTCATACGCTCTTTTAAAGGAACAACGAACAAAAAGAGAGTATTAATAATTTATCTTTACAACATGATTTTAATTTGTGAAATAGGATAAATTCAGGAGAGATGCCACCCTTCTTGGGAGAGATGCCACCCTATCGAAAGCCATTGACAATGAGACGAAAGTCGAGAGATGCCATATGGGGAGAGGTGCCACATTCCTAATATTTTTCGATATGTAACGAGAGACGAGTAACTTTTGTCTCATTGTTAATGGCTTTCGATAGGGTGGCATTTCTCCTGAATTTACCCTATCTACTCAGTTTAAGTTTTCACATATGAAACTGTTATTGCTTATTAATTATTTTGTAAATTAGATACGAGAAGTTGAAACCAACGGCGGCATCTTTTGACGCGGACATAAGTAAATACCTCGATGTGATGAATAGCGTTCAACTACAGGGAACTATGGCGACAGTGCATTTCCTAGATATAAATTTCGATGGATTGAAAGCCACTATCATCGAACATTGTTTAATCTAACAACAGAAGCTTACCGCACTTTTATTACGCATGACTGATGCAATGGTCGACCACCTTTATCATTATATCGCTGAAAATTCCACAAAGTTGGTTGGTCGCGTGGATTGTTATTCAAAGCGAAAGAAGATTGCGTTCAGGATTGAAAAAAAATGCGATATAGAAAGAGGTTTGTGGCAAAAAACGTTTTATATCTCAGAGATTTTTATTCGTATATTTTTAGGTAATAGTTTTTTTTCTGCGATACATGAAAGGGATTTAAAAGATGTTAAATCACATAAAGTCATTTTTACAGATAATTATTTGAGAGCTGCGTAAATTATTAATGAAATTCATATTTAAATACTCATTGTATAAAACTAAATTCATAGAGAAAAAAATGCGCACACAAATTTATTCCGCGCCGCTCTTCAATTCAAAAGAATTAACTGCAGTTCGCACATTATTTCTATGCTCATTACTATGCTGAAAATTCTTACCCAGAGTATCCGCGTGATCATCTATTCTGCTCTATTGCATAATTGAATCCTTCAGTTATATTCGCCTTCAGTTCTCGATCGATACTAAATGTAAATTTCCTCAAACCGAGCGGAACATTGGAGAGGCGTTGCTCGCAAGGCGTTACTCTCATAAATCCTGGCACAGAGCCTTTTTGAATTTCGAACTGAATCGTACGTGAATTCATTCGTTTGCAGAATAACGAAGGAACCGACGGATTTCATCAGCATGCAATCCGCGCTGCAATTGTTCGAGAGGTTCACCGCCGAGATTCCGAAAGAGGAGGAAGGGTTTCCCAAAATCCAGGAACAGTTCCAAACTTTGGGTAAACCTCTAAATGTTTCTCCGTGCTAAATAAGGTGGTCAATGCGCCATAAAATCAGCGAAGTTTAAGATCCATGTATTATTGTTCAAGAACCTGCAACACGATCTACAAGTTTCGTAAACGTATTAATCTGCTTTGCTAAAGACATGGACTTTAACTTTCAATTTAACCACGAGTAAATTCTGAATAAACATTAATCTATTTACATTTATGTATAATTTCTATATTATGGAACAACGCATAATTTATTATTTCTAGAAAAATACGAAGTGCCGCTGACTTATGACTTTGAGAGAAAAATTAAAGGACATCGACCGATCCTGGACAGCTTACTTGGAGTTACTTCCCACGTGCAAAGTTACTTTGCTTGAAAAAAGGTACGATATTTCCTTCCCTATAAAAGAAAACTTCTAGAAACTTTGTAATAAAATATTAAGTTGCGTCGGCGTGAGCGTCAACGCTAATTAAAAAAGGAAAATGAGATAATACTTTCCCAATTTTTTGACTTCACAACGACGTTACTTTACTATAAATATTCTTATATAATTTAAAAAATTAACTGTACATGAAGAAAACATTCGAGTATTTATAAAGTGTTGAAGTCAGTTAATAACAGAAAGCAGAAAAGAGACTTTAAAAATTTTCTGCTATTTTACGTATTATTATTTAAGAAAGGGTTACAATTTAATTTTTCTAATACATTGTAATATATGTTTGCATATAAAAGAGTCAAATGTTAGAATCTCAGATTTTTTACGTATACATATACACCCGGTTTTGTCTACTAGGGGAGACCAGGGATAAACGTAACATTTTGCTTATTTGTGTTGATATCTTCGATTTGTTTGTTTATTTATAAATTTTGTCTATTTCATAAGATAAATACATTCTTTATTTACATTATGGTATAGATAAAACTTATCCACATTATATGTACAATTACGTAGAAAAATCGAATTTTATAAAAATCGAGATTTGTTACGATTGTCTCTACCCCTAGGGCTGGTTGTAACAGGGCTCAAGGTTGGTTTTAACAAGGTAAAATAAAATCAAACCAAACATATAATCAATGTATCGATGCAAAGAAACGTAGCACACGTTGTAAGATTTAACCGCATCTCGCAAAGAAACTTTTCTTGTACGACATTCTCCTGCCGCCAATTCGTATATTTCAGACGTTGCTAAACCTCTATTTGTTTTCTTTTTTGTATATTCGGCATTCTAAAATTATAATAAGAACGTGTTTTTATAAGAGAAATATATATAAATGAATGGAAATCAACACCAATAACAAAATTATTGCTTTTGGGACAAAAGTATAACAGATTGTTACTTTTGTCCCGACTTAGATTTTTGCCACAATTGGTCAAATATTCAATGTTATAAAATAAACTAACCTCTAAATATGTATCAAACTATTTAAAGGAATAGTGACTTATTTATAATAAACAATAAATAAAGGGGTAAACTAAATTTTCAATGAAATATTGAGAAAATACTAACTTTGACCGTGTTTTTATGGCGTCGACGCAATAGACACACATGACAGAGCTTCAAGCGCTACTGAGGTGAGAGGGCTTTCAAAAGACGTTGCATAATCGCGAGCAGATTTGTACATAAATGTTATTTTTTTAGTAATCACGATTGTTACGTTTGTCCCGCGTTACTTTTATCCCTGGTCTCCTCTACTCGAAATAAACTTTGCCTCTAAATCTTTCCATTTTCTTGAAGGTTTTTGTAGTATTTTATTTTTTTATGAGGGAGTTATCAGCTTGCTGCCTAACCCTCGTCAAAAAGAAACAGAGATCAGGTTACGAATTTAAAATCCATTTGTAGAAAGAGAAATTGAACCAAAGACCCGGGATTTTCTACATATATTCATATATAATAACTCAAGTTGTCTTTTTAATTATTAATGTTGTCTCAACGTAATTGTAGGAAGAATTTAGACAAATATTGCTGACTGACGCGACGATGTTCGAAAAAGATATATCCTCCTTGGTACACAGATTTAACGATACCGGACCTTTCACATCCGACTGGAATTCAAAAGGTAAATTGGTTCACATGCTCTCATCTGATGTGTAAATCCGCGTTCGTTGTGAGATAAAGTCGAGTCGCTGCATAAATGAACTACCATATCTTCTTGAGCGTTCTCCCTCGAGACAATGTATATCTTGCGTTAAGCAATAGCTTGCAATCTGTAATGGATTTGCGTGAAAATGAATGGCATGAAATAATATTCACTATTTTATAAGTTTTAACATTAAATAAAAATTTACAATTTATAAATTAAATAACAACAAACCGATTTAAAAAAGGGATTAAAACATAAAATGTACAGGATACCGGACAAAAACGTTTTAATAAAATATTTTACGATTTACTTGTCATAATGAGTTGAACGTTTGAAGAGAGTATACATTAATAGTAATAATTTGTAAAATTATCTACGTGAAAATTTCAAAAAATTAGAAGAGAAATTTCAACTTTTGCGTTTGCTATTGCAAATTGCAAGCGTGCTACATATTCATAGCACTTTTTCTTGCACCGCGTCCAACTGTTTGAAATGAGTTTGTCGATTTTGGATCGTCTTTTTTGCGTGAACTTCGTCTCTATAAACACACGAGCAACCGTTATGTATGGTAATTCTGCGTATGCTTAGGCACAAACGTTAAATAAATGCAGTAACTTGATCGCGAAAAAATTAGTTGGTTTTATCCAAGCGTATCATTCATGTAGAATATTATTTTATTTTATTCATATTATAGTACAGTTATTTTATTGTATGTTATTATATTGCTGTTACAGACGCTTTAAATTGGCTAGCCACGTTTAAGAAAGAAATATATTCTTTGAGAGACGGAAAGCTGGTTAAAATCACAGCTGACGATTTTTGACATAAATTATCCGGATTCGCGACAACTCGCGCAACTCGATAAAGTAAATGTCGCTTGTATATACCATCTTCGTGCACTTTCGCGTACTTATTCGACTTCTCGGCGCTTTTCTACTTACGAAGGATGTAGCAGTGATCGAATTGGTGTGGCAATTGATGGACGAATGGAACGACGCCTGGAAACGCCACAAAACCGGAAATTTCTGGACGATAAAATTGGAAGAGATAGACACAACCACTAATCTCCTTCTCCGGAAACTCACGAAGCTCAGCAAGGAGCTCAAAGAAAAGAATTTGGATATCGTCGAAAATACCAGGTGCGACCCAGTTGTAATACAATTTCGAACGCGCGGTAAATATGTGCCATCCTCGTGCATTTTTCACGAAGCGCAAAGTAGTGTTTGCAAGCCATCCTTTAGCAGGATGTCAATTTATCGGCTCGCGAAAACTAGAAACTGGTCGGCCGCGTATAAACTGCATTCCCGTATGATGGATATGCCATTTTTCAAAATGACAGCAAGATGAGAGGGATCGTGCGAGGGGACGTAATCGATAGTAATTGTTGATGATTGGTTGTAACTTGTAACATCGAATATCAAACGTTGTAGCGACTGGACCCTTTTACTAGCTATTTTTTTGTGGCATATGGCGCGAGAAATCTAAAAAAATTCTGTTGATTTGGCAGGTATGTGTACCACCAAATAAATAACGCTAATAAAAACAATTACGCGTTTTTGTCCCCTTCTATTTTTTTTTTGTTCGTAAGCGGCAACGCATATTCAGACCAATGCAAGTATCTCGCAAGAAATAACGCAAAGGACAGAATATGCTTAATCCCACGTGTTACACAGCAGCGCTTATTAACCTTTGTACCGCTAAAGCGCACGGCTTACGTGAACTGCCGAGCATACTTGTGCCACTCCTTTCGACAATACTTTCTGAAACTAGCAAAGTACATGTTTTGTAAATGGCTGCGTAATTTCCAGCAGGTAGAATTTATTTTACTAAACAAAGAAAAGAAAAAGATCAAAGGATCCGCTGTTTAGTGCAATGTACACAGAAGAAAAAGTATTCTTCTTGTAGAAGAAGATTCACAGACTAACTCTGTAAGTTTTAAATATAAAAAAAAAATTTATTTTTTTTAATTTACATTTTAATTTTTAACACAAGCTTTTAACATCTTTACAATTAGCATAAGTAAAACTAATATTATTAACAGATATATCAATGCACTACAATTAAATCACGTTTTTAAGTTAAGATGAGTCCTTTATATTTTTATTTTTAAAATCTTAAAAAAAATATACATATATAACAAATATAATTATTTCTTTAACATAACTTATACTGAAGAGTATAATATTAGATCATTATATTCAGATCAAAAGTCGATAAATTCCGACATACATTACCGCTAATAACGGTACTGAAAACTCCGGTGATAAAACTGAGACATTGGAAACGAGTTAAAGATACAATCGCTCGAAACTTCAACGAAACATCGGAGGACTTTACCTTAGAAGCGATTATTAGAATGCAAATGCATATAATTTCGCGGAGCAGATTAGCGAAATGTCTAACGCGGCTATGATGGAGCTCGCCATTGAAGTTGTTAGTTGTCGCTAATGATAAAATCGTTATAATATATTAATTGTAAAGCAGTATTTTGCGAAACACCCGTTTAATGTGACAAACATTTTAGGGACTCCAACATATCAAGGCTACTTGGAAAGCAATGCAGATTACAATGATTCCGTACAAGGATAAAGGAATATACAAATTGAAAGCTATAAACGACGTAATTCAGACTTTGGAGGATTATCAGGTGCAACTTTCGTCCATGAAATCAACGAGGTGCATTACACTTGCTAAACCAGTTATCGCGTTTACATATCTAATGATACTAAATTAAGTAAGGTATATTGGATTTTCCCTGGTTCGTAGAATTATTTGCCCAGGAAGTCGAGTACTGGGAGCGGGCACTGTCGACAATCGGCGAAGTTTTGGAAATAGTGTTGGTAGTACAGAGAGGATACATGTATCTCGACAATATATTCACCACCGAAGACATCAGGAAACAACTCCCAAAGAAAACGGACGATTTTGACAAAGTGACAAGCGAGTTGGTTGAGCTTACGTCAAGGATGGCTTCTCATGGTTTGGCGTTGCCAGCCACTCATATTCCACGTATGTGTCATCAAAGAGATAATTTCAAGGAATAATTTGTTCAATATTAAGCGAAATTTACCTAACTAAATTTTTTTAAAAGGACATACGGATTGTGTTTTTCCACGTACGCGCAAATAAAAATTTAATGACCTACGTAGCACGGTAATTCTTCAAAGAGAAAGAATTTTGTTAAGTACAAAAGAATATTTGTCCAATTTAATTATATATTTTCAGGAAAGATTTTAAACAATTATTATTTAATCGTATTCCACAATTCTGATATCTAAAAAAGAATATAATACCTAATGTACATATGTACATTAATAATTTATTAACACTTTAAATGCCATGTCACCTATATCTAAATGGCGTGTTTTTCACAAAGATTCCGTCATCTATTTGAGTTTGGTCTTATTTATCTAATTAATAATAATTTTATAAAATATTTAAGACATTATTAAATACATAATAAAAATATTATTAAAACATTAAAAAAGCAATAAAATATTAAAATAATATATCAGATTTATTAAATTTAATGCTGAAATCAGCTTGACACTAAAAGTGTGTGTAAAAGTCTTTGTTGCGTATTTTATAATTAAGGATGTATGTGTCACATCTCATAGCATTACCAAAAATTTAAAATTTTCACAGATTGTTTTTTTATTACGTCTGAGTATCTGTGTAAAATTTTAGCACAATTCTCTTATTGGTTTAAAAGTTATTTGATTTTTTGGTTTGCATTGATTCTTATCATATCTCAGGATTGGCTGCACCAATCTTATTCGGACTGGTCGCAATCGAAAGCTTGTATCGACATTATATTTAAAAAATGTAGTTAGATTTTTTATATTACGGCTTTAGTTTCTGAGATATTTTAATCGAAAGTTTCTTGACGCATGAATTTTCTTCTTATTCTTATAATTTGATGAGGAAGTAGCATTACGAATTAAATCAAATTTTTTACATATGCTAATGAAACTTTAATAAATATTCGTGCAAAAGTTTATTTGGATCCACTTACTTGTTTAAAAATTATTTACTTAAAACTGTAGCAAAATATAAGTCAGTACGCTGCATTCATTTACTATTGAATAACGGTTATGGACGTCAGCACTTTCTGATTTTTGGCGATGCAAACAGTTTCCGCTTTGTTTTACTTGCTTCTTGTACATAATTTCCGATACCCATTTCCTTTTTCAACGTTATTGATCATTTTTCGGCATTTTAAAAGATTTACGAAGATTCAAAGAACTTACATTTATATATACTTTTTGCGCTCGAAATTTGACAGGCAGTAATGCCAGCGTAGAAAATAATGCGGTGTTGTTATTTAAAGCTGGCATTAAATGGTTTATATTTTGTTGTAAAATTATTAATTTAATATATACAACTTATTACTTTTATATAATAAATGTAATAATATTTAAATTTTTCGATACCTATAATAAAACCGAAAATCGTTTTATAAATTTTTCGTTTTTTTGTTTTTTGCAGTTGGTTTCAGGGCATTTTCAAGACCAAAATTTTTTGTCGTTAATTACGAAAAATATTAATTACAAATATTCCCTTTCTTGAAGACGTTAAGTTAATCATGTTATTTTACGATAGTTGAACTTCTTATGTAATATAAATTTATTTATTTTATATTTCAGACAATATAAATATAAGAAATCTGTAGTTTTAAATTTTAATCACTTTTTGCTGGTATTGTACAGCCGAAACATCCTTAATATACATGCTTGAATTATCGCTAAAATTCTCATTATCTCCTATTATAATTTTTTTACATTTTGCGCATACCTTTAAAAATTAGTCAAATTATGCACAGTTAATTTAACCAATATTAATGAAATTAATAAGACGTTGCATTTGGTAAATAAAGAAATGAGAATTTTTTGTAGCATTATAGTTCTCCAACTATTTAAAATTTAACGCAATATTTTTACAAAAAAAGCGTTTATGCTGAGTACATTTGTGAAGCATAATTCATGAAAAAGGGATTATTAAATCAGGCATTTTATACTTACCGTGCACGATCATTCTGAGTATTGAACTAGAGTTAAAATTAAGCTAGAACCGAGCCTGGGTATTAATGTAAATGGATACGTACAAACCGTCTGTCCGTTTCCGGCGTTAAAAAAACGAGAAAGGGAGAGAGAAACTACAGTAATAGAGGATAAAAGATCGAGCGGCGAGCCAACGCGCGTACGCATACTGTAAAATAATGTAAATCTATTCTATTGAGAGCATTTGCATTTTTTCTCCGCTCCCCATCGTGGCGATCCTGTTAGCTGGCTTGCTGGAAGTCCTGAACAAACTCAACGACAAGTTGGAGGCGTTGCAACTGGCGCTCGAGCAGTACCTGGAAACTAAGGCCGGTATTTATAGTCGGATCTTATATTTAAGACCGTCTTAAGTACAATCTTAAGATGTCATGAACCAATCACAGAGCCGTATTAACGTCTTAAGACATTACGTAAGTAATCTTGAAATAAGATCTGACTATGAATACCGGCCTAAGAGACGCGAATTTCTAAGACTTTACTTCGTCTCGAACGATTGGAGATTCTGGACCACTCTAAACGACCGGACCTTATGCAGCCGCTGAGCCGCACATCAAGAAGCTCTTCGTGAACATCGTTGAATCTCGCCAAGGTATTCATCATTTCTTTATCCTGCTCATGTTTTTTTTCTGCAAAAACGCATAATCCCGAGATCCTTGATATCACAACTCTTTTGTCTTCACTCGCTGACTGGGAAATATGTAGCTGACGGCATGCACTCGAACGATGAAGAGTACATAGAGTTTATCGAGTCGGTTCTCTTGGACGGTCAAGTCGAGCATTGGTTGTGCGATCTCCGTGAGTTTGTTTCTTTAACAACTTCCTTAGAAAATGAATAAAAAATCGATAAACTCGTTAAATATCTCACAATGCAGAACAAAGTGCAGAATATCGAAAGCGACTTACAATCATCGACATAATCTTAAAATCCGATTATCTTCTGTGATACTCTGGGAGAAAAATATACAGTTAAGCAACCCATTTTGGGGCCCACGACTAGTAATCAAATTATTTGGATTTCTCGTAACTCTAATTTTACGTAACCTCGTATTTGGACTAGAAATACGTCATCAAAATGATGACGTCAGAGGAATAATATCAGTTTAAAACCTAAAAATTGACTTAAGCAAGTGTGATTCTTGGTTATGAGAAGACATCTCGAGTCCTCCAAACATAGTTATATCATCGAATTGCTGTTGCAGTAATTGCACATCTCAGTTAGACAACGACGATGAGAGCATCCAGTAACCTTATTTGAGGAATACGTAAATGAAGACATCGACTAGTCTTATAAGAAATTTGAGTTGTAACTTACCTACTATCTGAAATACCTAACTAAAGAATCAGGTAATGTAAGCAAAAATTTGAGTTACGGCTCAACTTATTTTAAGAATATTTTAACGGAAAAAAAAAATTTTATTTGTAATTTGTTCTTATTTTTTCTTTTTTTAGTTAATCTGTATTTATGGTTTCGCATATATTCTATTTTATTATTTACAATTACGCATTGTTTTACAATTTTTGTATACGCACGCATTGACAGATTATGAATATGAGTTAAGGCAATACACGAAGTGAGTTAAGGTAAATCACGATTACGGATTTCGTAACCGTGATTTCAGATTAAGCATAATTCAGAAATAGGTATGTTTAATCTGAAATCACGGTTACGGAATCCGTGATTTCAGATTAAACATACCTAATTTTTAAATTTTACATCCACAAATTTGGGTTATACAATAATGTTATAACCAAGTTATGTAGGTTATGAATTCAGATTTAGAGATACGTTCCGTCCTCATCTGTGACGTCACAGTTCTCTCTTAAGCGAGATTTATGGTTAACCCCGCGTAACTCAAAATCGCGATTAGCTATTCTATCTATGTCAACGATGTTTCAGTTATACTAGTCAATTTTTTCAATTAGTTCTGTCGATATTCAGTTACGCAAACACAATTTTAACTTATTCGGCACTAACCGAAATGCTAAGTTGCTTAACTACAAAAATAACGGTCAAAATTTCTCCCAGAGTACATAGTAGTTATACTATTCTGCGAGTGTAGGTATTATCTCCATAAATCCTATTACATCGAAATCTACACGCGTAAACGCGTTCGCACATTAAAGAAATATATACGCGAGAATTTATATAAGGTCATAAATTGCTTTTTGCAAAATCGAAAAAAGGCGTTTCTACCACTTGAAATATGGAAGCGACAAACTTCTTTTGTATGCACGTCGTGGAAAACTAGGAGAAAGATCAGCGACGTGTGAACGCGGACTCATCAAATATTTACAATATCCTGCGGTATTGCTCAGCGTGGGCACCGAGTGGCGTTTACAACAGTGTACATTCGGGTGTTGCGTAAATAATAGCCAGCGTGGAAAATTGGTCATAATTTATACTCAATCCCGACGTGGCGCTAACCCGCCATAAATTATCCGCCGGGGCGCGGCAGCGCGCAACTTCGATTTCTGTTTGCGAGAGATAAAAATGCGCGAACGAAATAGCTCGAGGAGGAGGAGGAGGAGGAGGCGTGGAGGGGAGGAGGTAGGAGCTAGGTGACAGGGTGGGAATTCGCAGCGGGAAGCGTGCGTGAATGAAACGTGGGGTGGTAATTGCAGAGACCGCAATGAGAGTGACTCTGCGCGAAGTGTTGAAGCAGTGTCGGACAGCGCTGCGAAAAATGCTCGCGAAACGCGACAGGTGGGTGAAAGAATGGCCGGGCCAACCGAGCATTACGTCCACTCAAATCCAATGGACGAGCGACTGCACGCGCACCCTGCTGCACTGCAAGTGAGTACCCGTTGCCTATGAGAAAAGCTGCGTTAGTAATGGAACGTGAGGCGGACAGGACCGTTGGAGCCGACTCGAGCTTAAAGCTAAATCGAGCCGGCCGAAGGCGCGACGCGACGCGGCGGCTCGGAAAGGGTGGAAACTGGATAAACGTGAGAGGGTGGGCTTCTGATAAACACCGAGACGAGTTAGAGGGAACGGGACGGCAAGATGATGACATGTAAGGGCGAGAAAGGGCCTTCCCATGGGGTGGAAGCATGGCCGAGAGAGAGAGAGACAGGAAACACGGCAACTCTAATAAGAGGAATTTTGCATATTCTACGTCTCGTCGTGCGATCCGGCGACGGCACCTCGGGCAGCGCTCTTCTCTCCCTCATTTGCATATACTAGCCGTACCGCGAATAATTTAACCCATACCTATATACATTACCTACGACCGCAGTTTTATCTACCGAATAAAATTCCTCTTGTCCCGGGTCTCTCCTGTAACGTTTGTGTTACGCGAGGCCCAAAACGTACGGAACGTACATTTTCTTTGCACGGGCGCCTCGGAAAAAGGACGCTAAAGAGAGCGCGCGTGGTCGGAAAAATAGGGACGAGCTGGATGCGTCGGACGGCGCGAAACAATATTGCTAAAAGTGCATCGCAATGCTGTGTCATCTTCTTACTCTTATCTCATATTCTCGTAAAGTTGACACGTAAACTTTACGAGAACATGAGAAACCTTATGTTAATAATTTTGTAGAAAGAGGGCGACAATACTCTCGCATTATTTTAACAATATCTTTTAAGATATTATACGGATAAAGAGACTTTTATAAGGACGAATTGATAAATTATATAAGAGGTAGCGCAGCTGCGAAATTGTATGTTAGCTATGTATATCACAATTCCAATTAATTTTGTTTGATTTACCCACGCACTTAAGGATGGCAGACTCAAAGAAACCGTTACGAAAGCTGAGGAAGAAGCAGAATCAGGCGCACGGAGGAAATATTGTATAGTAAATATTACAACAAAATTTTTGTAATGTTGGACTATACCGAAATTATGACCAAAAGTACTATATATATATATACTTTTTAATAATATGTATGTTTGACTTTTTACTACAAAATTATAGTAATTACTTGAATGTCTTATCGTATAATATGATAAAAACAAATATTAGTACAATAAATAGTACATTATACTACGTTCATAACGAAAATTACAATATAAGTATCGTACGTTTGAAGAACAACTTATTGGATTACAATAGTATTGCTATTTACACTTGTAATTTTTAATATGTCCATCGTCTGATTTTAAATACATGCGGCAAACATTACAATACTCGTTTAGTAATATAATATATTCTGACGTGAATATCTGAACATAGCTTATTTTGAACTGTTTTGTCAGCTCATGTCAACTGTTCAATACGCATAAAGGCTGTTGAAAAAGGCTCCTGTCTCACTGTCATGTTAATATCTTATAAGTAATAAAATAATTTTATTTATTACTTATAAGACATCAAAGCTTCCGTGTGAAAGTGAATAATGGAGAAATCGAATAATTATTACAAAGAGATATTTAAACAGATTCTAGTTGGAGACAAATCAGAAAGAGAAAGTGTGCAACAAAATAATTTGCACAATAGAAATTTCTTAAATTTAGATGAAATTATTAAAAATAATTTTCAGGCTTTTATTCATAAACATCCATTAACACTTTTATAGGCGAGAAGTATGTTACAAGTTCATACTTTATCAACAGCGTAATTTTTACTATGTGTAGGGTCGCGGTCAAAGTAGTTGCAACACTTTTTTTTTAAATAAGTTTAGAAAAATAAGTTATAGTTGTAAGTTATAGTTATAGCTTTTTAAAAATAAGTTTAGTTTTTTTAAGTGTTGCAACTACTCTGACCGTGACTGTACATATATCATTTGTTTAGTAAGTAGTTCGTGAAATTTACTAGTTACATAGTAATTCATACTAAAGAGTCAGTATAATCAAACTTTACAAAAATAATTGTAAAATAAAATAAAATATTATCGTAGTTTTTACTACAATATTTTCTCCGTGCGTTATATATAGACAAATACTCAGAAGCTATATCCGAGGCGATCTGAGTAAGCTGGATTGACTAAAGCTCATGGCGATCGTCGTTATCGAGATACACGCGAGAGATGTCATCGAAAAGATGTACAAAATGAGTGAGTTGAATTCGATTCGTATGCTCTATCTCTACGATCATTCTTTTCATCTTTGTTGAATATTCGTTTGCTACGCATGTTTTGCCAACGTGTACCCAATATACAGGGTGTTTTCTAAGTAAGTGCACTTGAAGGAGATATTCCTTCAAGTGCACTTACTTAGTATTCCAAGGCTTATTTTAAGAAGAAAAGGTCCTATGAACATGTGTCCTAAACTACATCGTTTTCAAAATACAGGGTGTCAAAATTGAGAGAATAAATATAAAAATTTCAAAAAACTGGAGAATGTTTAAAAATATTTTATTCAAATTTAGGGTGCGTATATATGTAGTATTAAAAACTATATTTCAGTATCGATGAAACATTTTTAGATGCAGCAAGGGCGCATCTAAAAATTTTTGACTATTTTGAAAACAAAGCAGTTTAGGACATATGTTCATAGGACGAGTCTTTTTCTTTCTTAAAATAAGCCAAGGAATATTCCTTTCAAGTTTGTGCTTACTTAGGAAACACTCTGTATATGTATACGCGGATGTAACCAACAAATTACGGACTTTATAGGACCATGCGACGCAACCGCATCACGTCCTGGCATTATATCGTTGGCGATATGATGCGCCATAGTGAGGAAACGCCGGCGCGTTTTCTCTCGTAAATTTGTATATCGATAGTATGTCGAAAAAGAATGCTGCGAAAAAAATACATATGTGGCAGCAAGGATTAATTTTTTCGAAGAATATAAAATCAGCAAAAATATGTTTTGAGAAGTTTTTGCATTTCTTCTCAACATAAAATAATGCTTTAATTTTCTACGTGTTACCTAATTCTTTTTTACAAGTTTCATTAAGACTAGAAACCACTGATTTACGACGTAAACTGACGTTTAAATTTCTTTTTAACAAATTACGACATTCTGATTTAATGCATCTTTCTACCTTATCTCGTAAAATAAATATAAAAAAGAAGTTATATTTTTATATCTTTCGACTGTAAAACAATATTTTGAGTTACGTAACATTTCCTGCACTACTTTACTCTTATACTTTCTTTACCACATTAATCCAAAATGGGAGATAAACGGAAAAAAAAAACGGAAGCTAAGTTTCCATATTTTTCAAATTGCAAAGACGTGTCTGATTTCGAGTGGCTGTCGCAGCTAAGATTTTATTGGGATACGGATATTGACGATTGCATTGTCCGACAAACAAACACTCGAATCATTTCGTACATGGATATGAATATATCTGGGTAATACCGGAAGACTTGTAATAACTTCTCTGACAGATCGGTATGTTTCTCTAGAACTTCAGGTTTTCTTAATTGCAAAAAGTTAAATAAAATGTTTGTTTTAAAATTGTTATTTTAATTATCTCTCCTTTAACTTTTTCTTAATAAGCTAATTTTTTAGAAAATAGTATTACAATAATTTTTTGTAATTTGATTTCTTTATGTGACCCAACTGGTGTAAAAGCTAAACAATTTTCACATATTTATATAAATTTTGTTTAATATTTGATTATACATAAAAATAAAATTTTGTGCAATTTTAACTGAAAACAGAATAATACTTTTCACTACGTTATTATTAAAAAAGAATTAAATAATAATATTATGTAAGTAATACTAGACCGATATGAATCTTGCAATTAATTAGAGATGATGCCATTTTTTATCGGGCTAGATCTACCTATAGTCTAATGTTACGTCCGGTGTTTTTCGAGTGGCGCGATTACGCGAGCTGTCGACCGGCGGACGTAATTTATACCGAAAAGTCGAGAATTGTACTTCGGTAACTTCGGTAAACTTAAATAAATTTTATAGTCACGGGCTGAGCGGAAACTCGTGATGTTCAGAGGAGATAGGCTTTATAAGTTTTACGCGGATAACCATCGATTTTTTTTTGTATAAATTAATGACGTTTAGGGAAAGACGATTTTGACAGGGAAGCCCTTTTCTTTTGCGGGCGGAAATTAGGCAGGATACTAGCAGAGGAAATCTCGGGACAGGGCGACGCTGGAACCTCAGCCGAGATCGCCACTCTGCAGGGCGCTCAACGGAGAGGGGTTTAGAGTCGGAGGGACCCGTGCCTCGCCCTCTGTGAGGGGCGCGCTGCTCGGGAAGGTTAGGGGGAGATTTTTCTGAGGAACTATCGCGAACACGTATTTTGGCGGACGGGCAGACACTTACACGAGTCACAGGCACTTACACACGAAACGTAGAGCGGCGGAAATAAATCGGTTGCACTCACCGTAATTTAGCACAAGATTCGCAATACTGTTTATTCAGTCGGTTATGTCCGTTCGGACATATGTGATTTCACAAACCTTAACTGATTTCGAGTAACGCAGTCGAAATTGTCGATCACCGATCAAAAGTGACGTGTCGCATACAGCGGAACGGAATATACGCTAAAACAATTAATAATGAAAAATGACGTTCACGAAACAAGAAAAGAAAAGTTGTGAAACGGAAAATCATTGCGATATTCGATCCGGGAATTCTGACTGCAACCAGTGGTCTGAATTGAGTATCGCACGCATAAGAGAAAAATCCTTGAGGAGGATTTTTCGAAATATATATATATATATATGTATATATATAAAAAAAATTTATAAAGATGAGAAGCGATCCGGTTGCAGAAACTCGGTTCCCGGCACGGCCGGAAGCCACCTCGATGATCGCCCTTCAAGGGCGCTCCACCGGTCTGACCCACCGAAAATGCACGGAAACTTTGATCTCGCACGACACGGGCCTCGGAGGCTATGTCTTGCACTTCGTCACTATACGGAGACTAAGTCTCGAGCACTCTTTCGGCTAAGCTCTAATACCGTGAGTCTACTCTCGAATTGATACCACTGATAACGCTGCCAAATTCCGAAATCGAATACGCGCGGCCCTCGGCGCGGGCCCTTTATATACTCTCAGCTCGATGGCCCCAAGCGGGAGGGGAATAATGATCGTAAATCATCGAGCTGTCAGCTAATTTGTTAATTAACAAAGGTATTGAGTTGAAACTTACTCGCTAAGTTACGATTTTAATTTATATTTATATTTTAATATTCGCGATTTAATTAAACGTCTCCTTCTATCTCAATCAACGATCTGGTTTTTATAAACGCGGATTTGCTCGCGGTACGTCGTTCGCGTACTAGAACTTCTCGATCGCATTCCTCTAGTTGTTATTCACATTCCTAAGTGCGCAAACATCTCGGTACCCGAATAACAACTTGCGAGGAATTATCCTTAGCGTTATACAGTTTAAATTACATCCTCCGGTTATAATTTCAATCAATTTATCGTTGTTTTAAATGACGCGCCTTGCGGATCGCGCGGGCCAGCGGCCGTCAAGCTCGCGGTTGCGCAATTTCTCGGAGAGCAGCCGCGAGTTTGTCTCGGGATCGATCAGAACGCTTTATTTCTCAATTATGTTCGGACTAGATTATGAATTACATTAGTAGTTGTAATTAAGTTTATTAAGAGATGTTAGTGGTTTTCCTAAGTTATAAATTTGAGTATGATTAATCGCTTCGGCGGTATGCTTCGCAAAAGCGAATTGCGCGATTTAGCGGGCGGTCGGTTAGTCGCGAAGCGGCTCAACGCTGAATAAATGTTGGTTAATTTTAATCGGTATTGCTTTACAAAGTTAGCAAGATTAAACATTTTTACAGTAGGGCTTTAATTGATTCGCGATACATAGAAGTTTTGTTTATATAAGAGAGGAAAATCGTCGGCGACGCGCTCGAGGCATTGAGATTGCTTATAGAAGGGAAAGCGCGTCGGGGAAAATCGATAGCGAAGACTCTCGAATTCTGAGAATCGCGCCGGTCTGTCAATTTCTGAACGGGCAGAGCGATCGTGAAGGCCGGTGCGAACAGCGCCGGACGTAACACTAATAACAATAATTCTGTGTGAATTTTGTATACTTTTTTCAACTTGTCAGTAAGCTACACGATTGTGCGTCGATTATTTGTCGGTCTTAAAACATAGTTTTTCGTTGGAACAATAAATCCACATACTTTAATCGATAATTGATTTAGCTTTAAATGCTAATAAGCATTATTTTTAAATCACTGTAAAGAATTTAATGAATTTGTTGCAAAATATCACCGGGTATTTGATCACTAAGGTTCAAACCTGGACCTCCCTACAATCCGTAACAGGTGTTTTTATCTCATTGTCTCAGTGGTCGAATTGGTAAAGACGTCCGTCACGGATTGTACGAAAGTCCAGCAGTACCCCTATTCTGTAACTCTTAACGACATTTTCGTTATCGTTATATTGTCGTTGCGCAGCTTTTTTACCATATACATATTATACATGTATACCTATGCAACGACAATATATATCGATTTAAAAAACTGTCGTTATAAAGAATTACAGAATCAAGGTTACAGAACCTTGGCTAGAGTGATATTTTTCGCAACTCTTTACAGTAATTTAAAAATAATGCTTATATTAACATTTAAAGTTAAATCGATTATTGATTTAACCCGGGAAGTCCGGGAACGGTCGCCTCATTTCTTTTGCATAAACGGTCACCTGGGGTGTTTCTTACACCCCAATTAAAAGTTATTGCTATTGCATATTTTTCATTGTTCTATATAATTTGTTAGTATTTGAGGACAGTATGTATTATATGTATATAGATTTACTCAATATTTTCTGAGGAAAAAGTAAGTAGAAACCCAAAAAATATTTTTAAAAACAAAAGACGCACATTTTAAAATTACTCTGACGTGAGCTTCACTTTTTGACACTGTAAAAATTATTCCAGGTGACCGTTCCCAAGTTAAATATGTGGATTCAACAAAAGAACTGTGTTTTAAGATCGGCAAATAATCGGCGAGCAGTTTGTTGACAAAATGACATACCTAAGTTGGAAAAAGTATCAAGAGACACGGTAGTGTCTTGCGCCAAGTACACGCGCAGCGAGACCCGTGTGTCTTTACGCAAGTACGAGAGTTGCGAGAGTACCCGATATTTATTACCCACAATTATTATTATTAGGCTACACCAAGATCCAACCCGACTTAAAATGGCATATTCTCTAATTAATTGTAAAAACAATTTATTAACAACGACTTTATCGAGACGCATTACATTGCCAATTTATTGAGGCTTTTTATTCGCCGCAGACATTCGACGAATTGTACGTCGTTCAAGTGAATTTGTATATGGTAAATACGAATAATGGCATACGTATATGCACTCGATTGCGGAACCATTTGCAAAATTACTTTGTGACGTTACGTTACGATGTATTTAGTCGGTCGCCGTATTCCGTCCCGTTTAGCAATGTTGAAACAGAAGTTTCTCAGTGGTTATCGCTCGTGCGCTATAGTTAGTCACGTAGTTGGCACCAGATCGTGGCCAGCCGTAATTTCGTCTGTCACGCGCGTAGGGTAACACACGACGGCGGCGTAGGTAATGCTTACTGTTCGACACATTGGCGAATGTAACACAACCCCGGTTAGGTCAGCGAGGTTGACGATTACGGCGATTGCTTGACCCTGCGCTCTGCACATGTCCGATTAGGTGAAGTTTTAAGTGCGCCGTTGTATTTAATGATGGAACTTCCCTCGATACTGATCGCATCAAATAGCTCACGTTACATGATTAAGGCAAGGTCGCAAACTCATGATATACTTATCGCGCATCATACTTCACATAACTAGTTATATTTTAGCGCGCGGGCACAACGTCACGTGGTAGGTGTAGTACGATGATCACTTAATTTAAACAAGCTGCAAGATGTTCCTACTTGAAAGAACTTTCGCATACTTAAATCTGACGACATCGAATTATAAGAGAAATTTAATCATGCGCTATTTTAAAATAATTAATAAAATTAAGTGATTACACGTGTAAAAGGTGGTCAAAAAGATTTATGTGTGATAGATATTTAGATAGTAAAACTGCTAACGCCGTAAAGAATAAATATTTACGGTATATGTGTGTGTGCTTTAAATTAATCGTATCCAACAAAAGAATATACATTTCGTAAAATGCTCACCGTAAATGCCTGTCTTGCGCGTACAGTTGGTGCAGATGCAATTTCGGTCGACGAGGCGGCGTAATATCGCGGATACGCGTGGCCATATAACTCGACGCAGCCCTCGACGTAATATGCGGTGTAATGACAATGCGATGCGATCTCAAGAGCGGCTTCGAAAGGAGGACACTTCGCGCGCCGGGCGCGACATCAAAGGGTTAACGTGTAACGCGGAAACAAGCGACATTCTGCCCGTCGCTGCTTAACGTACGGTATCGATTTAATCGCGATAAAAGACTACCGCTTTCATTGCTTTAATTTATATAGACGGCGATTACCATCTCGATACGTTTGTCCGCTCTCGCAGTCCCAAGGATTTGTCTTACGGAAAGAAGACAACGCGCTCCACTTTCCGAGTATTCAGGAAACCCTCAATCTTCCGTGCCTTCCACGTTTCCCTTCCTCTATCTTCGAAGGTAGATGAACTGTCCGCCGTGTTTCGAAATAGCATATGCACACTCTCTGATGTATTCCTCGAATCAAATGCCAGAATTACAGCTGTGTTCTCGAAATACGGGTCTGTAGGTCGAGATATTTCGCCAATACGCTGTAAATTGCATGAAGATCCTCGTCGCGCCCATACGGGCCAGCAACATAATCCTTGCGTTCAAATAACACCACGATATACACGTTACTGCTTGAACATTTTGGAACGCGCGTTTAAACACGCGCAAAGTAATATAATAATTGTATGATTTCGTAATCGCGGATTATTTAAAGCGCTCTCGTCTGTCAATTTTCCATTTCCACATGCGTCACGTATTAAATAATAAAATAACTTTTCACATTTATATCTCGTACAGATGTTATATCACGTTGACAACGGGGAGGGGGGGGGGGGCACTTCATCATTTGTATCGCGGCGGTAGCCCAAAGGGACCTGCGGAAAATTGACCAAAACGGTAAAAGACCTGGGAACGGTAAAAGCGCTGGGTTTTAACGTAATCGTGCAAAATTGTTCGGAAGGGCTGGACTATAAAAGTATGGGCAAATTATTTTCTGGACTGTCGCAAATCGGCGCCTGGGGATGCTTTGACGAATTCAATCGGTGAATACTCTTGGAGTCCAAATACCGTTTCCGCAAATATAGAAACGTCATAAACTTTATCGAATCTGTTCAAAACGCATGACTGACATTTGAAAATCTAATAACGTGTATAATAGAGGAAAGATAACTTATACACATTTACTACTTAATAATAATAGAACATATGAAAATTGCTTCTTTTATTTTAATTTTTCGTTATGCGAAATTAATTAATTGAATGGTTTTATTACCACAAATAAAAGAAACTACAGACGAAAAGGCAGATAGAGAAAGATCTTTTATAAACATCTATCTTTTTAATGGCAGAGAATTAACGTTGAAGTTTTATCAGTAGTGGCGCAACAAATCCTATCGATACTGACCGCTCTCGCTCAGAGACTTACGAGATTCATTCTCGACGGCGCCGCTATACCTCTGGTACACACCTGCGGCATCTTCACCACAATGAATCCTGGTTACGCCGGACGTACCGAGCTTCTAGACAATTTAAAGTCCATGTTCCGACCAATATCGATGATGGTGCCGGATAGTAGCATGATTGCCGAAATTAACTTGTTTGGTGAAGGGTTTCGAGACACACGCACACTGGCTAGAAAGGTTACTCGCAATTTTGAGCAACTTTTAATTGTAAATAATTTAGTAATAATAATGAATAATAATAGTTCAATATATGACGTATTATTAAATTTATGGAACAGTTTTTATTTCTTGTTTACTGTGGCCGATAACTTCTAATTATTTATTTCACTTACCAGTGAAGCAATTTCAATATTACTTTAATATCAGAATTTGCTGAAAATTCTGCATAATGCTTTTCTTTTTTGTAGATTTTTACTTTATACTCTCTCGCCCAGCAGCAGCTTAGTAAGCAGTACCATTATGACTTCGGCTTGCGAGGTATAGTAACGCTGACTCCGATACGCTGGCAAAAAGAAACGACTGTATCCCAATTTGCCTGACAAGGAGGTGACTACTTAATAAATACATAAAATGATTTAATCTCCAACAAGAATTTTACTATTCATTATCTTAAAATACAAAGCGATAACATTTTGCTTAGAAATTATGGAAAAATGACGTTCAAATTATTTGTTATATTTTTTGTTACTACGTTTACATGAAATATTTACAAAGCAACGGAAACGCAACAGTTTTTTGTGCTATACGGACATTTGATGAACTTGCATAAACCAAGTTGAATGTTACCTAGATAATTATTTTTGCCATGAAAGACATGAATGTCGCCAAGCTTACCTTGGACGATCTACCGCTATTCCTTGATATCACCACAGATCTTTTTCCCAACGTAGACGTACCACCCGTGGATTACGAGGAAATTATCAGTTATATAACCAGCGAGGAAATCAAGTTGAAGCTGCAGGTAATTTACTTATAGGAAGGATATAACGTAACTCCGCTTGTGCTGGAAGAGCCAACGTTCGCATTTTTTATGTCGTGGCCATAAGAACATTTGACGAGCCTTTATCGAAAAATTATTCATGCTGATCCAACGCTTACAAATATCAATTTATATGTATCAAGCTGATATCTTCCTTGAATAATCATTATAGAATTTAATCTTCAGCGTTAGCAAAAATATAATTGTAAAAATTGTTTGGATTAATCGCTGGATAAATCACCTAGCTAGCTACATCGGGATTAATTAATCGTTTAAATTATTCGAATTACAGCCAATTCCCATGATAGTGCCAAAAGTTATTGAACTGTACGAGACGAAGAGCTCGCGTCACTCAACAATGATCGTCGGCGCGTCAAACACCGCAAAAACCGCAACATAGAAGATTTTGCAGAATACGATGACGACAATGAGGAGCGATAAGCCGGGCTTTAACGTACCGTTCACGTACATCCCATTAATCCTAAGATTCCTAAAGGTGCGCCTACATCTATCGTAAATGATTATCGTAAGCTCCTTACGACCACTTACGACGATCGCAATGCTCGTCGTGACAGTTATTGTAACCTCATCGATGAGTTGATTCAACTTGAACTCTGACGATTACAACGCTTGTCTAGCGTTACAACAGTAACCTAATCTGTCAGCCTTCTCGACGCGCGAAGAAAAGTGTGTTTATATGATATATTAACATAGATATATATTGTTTACGAGAGTTTCTTTGCTTACGACCACGATCGCAGCGTTACGATAGATGTAGGCGCACCTTGAAGGTCCATCTACAATGAGTTGTATCGTAGTCGTGTCATAAGTCATAATCCAGACAGCACAAATGTTCACTACAAGCATCTTAAAGACATCTTCACAATATCTTTTAGACATGCGTGCTGTCTAGGAAGTCATAGAGCACGTGTTAGAACCAAATTTATCAACGTAGAATCTTGATAAGATGACAACTCAGCAATCGTTCTGCTGAACGCGGCCATAGTCATAACCGCGCTAGTGCTACACTTTACTACTCTCGTTCAACACGGATTCAGTGTCAGTGCAGTTTGGCGTCGTAAGTCATAGATCTTAAATGTTGGCATTTGGCAAATATTTAAGATCTATGACTTACGACGCCCAACTGCACTGAATCTGAATCCGTGTTGAACGAGAGTAGTAGAGTGTAGCACTAGCGCGGTTATGACTATGGCCGCGTTCAGCAGAACGATTGCTGAGTTGTCATCTTATCAAAATTCTACGTTGATAAATTTGGTTCTAACACGTGCTCTATGACTTCCTAGACAGCACGCATGTCTAGAAGATATCGTAAAGATGTCTTTAAGATGCTTGTAGTGAACATTTGTGCTGTCTGGATTATGACTTATGACACGACTACGATACAACTCATTGTAGATGGACCTTAAGGCACTGAGTCTCGGTAAACTCTACGGCGAGCACAATCTTTCCACCGGAGAATTGCTCGACGGAGTGATATTGTCCATCATGCGGAAAACTTGTTCCGATAAAAAATTAGCGTTTAATTGCAATGATTGCAATGTAATATACTGTTGTTGTTAATAAGTATTGTAGACTTCTTGTAGTTCAATACGTTTATTTATATAAAACAATATAATACGAGTTTTCTTATAAGACACCGCTCACACGACTCTATCTCTGTCTATATCTACTAGATGTCGCATCATCCTACCCCTCTCAGTAGCGCCACCTATACTTACTACACCTTCCCCTTATAACTGTTATATCTATTCGAACAATTAGTACAATATATAATCATTGAATTTGGAGGGCATGGTTTTTGATCTGCTCGGTCTTACATTTTCTTTAACTGACTGCTTATTAGCAATATTATTAGCACGTGTGTCCATACTCTCACTATCAGGCTCATTAGCAGTATCACAATCATTATTATTTACTGTTTGATTGATACTGGTTTCAGGTAACTCGTTATCTGAATTTACATCAACTATTTTGTGTTTGATATCTGACTTTCTAAGATGACTACCCACACAGCACAGGGACATTCTGAGAATATCACAAAAGTATATTGCGATATTCTGGGAACAATCGCATTACGTACTGCGATTGACTCAGTATATACTACGAACGTTCGAATGTCCGGGGTACCATCTCCCATAGAATTTCGCAGGAACGTCTATAGTTTGAGGGCAGTATCAGGAAATGATAAAAACGGGATGTTTTCAGTCGATCATTTATACACGCACACATACGCAGCCAGGCGCGCGCGCTCACATATAGATTAGGTTAGGTTAATTTCATAATTTTACTTAATCATAAAGTGATATTTTTATTTCTTATTGTTAGTATTTATTACAATATAAATTGATGTTCTCATTAATATAAATTAATATGTGTAGTATATAATTAATAATAATATGTGTAGTATATATATGGAGGGGTTACAGCCATAGTGTAAGTAACTTTTCTCAACCTATCGAGTTGATTTGAGTTCATACATGCAGTCTACACATGCGGAGATATGTTCAAAGAGAAAAAAGTGATCAACAAATTGACTTACATCATCACTATGGCTTTAACCCTACATCTTGTGATCTTATACACTGTACAGAGCATCTGTTTGTTTTATCGCAAAGCCCGATCTACAATAAGGTTTTAAGCGCAGTAGCAGTACATCGTAAGATTAATAATATAATTAATAATGTGTAGTGTATATGGAGAGGTTACAGCCATAGTGCGTCACTTTTCTCAATCTATCGAGTTGATTTGAGTTCATACATGCAGTCTACACATGCGGAGATATGTTCAAAGAGAAAAAAGTGATCAACAAATTGACTTACATCATCACTATGGCTTTAACCCTACATCTTGTGATCTTATACACTATACAGAGCATCGTGTTTGTTTTATCGCAAAGCCCGATCTACAACAAGGTTACAGCCATAGTGCAAGTCACTTTTCTCAACCTATCGAGTTGATTTGAGTTCATACATACAGTCTACACATGCGGAGATATGTACAAAAAGAAAAAAGTGATCAACAAATTGACTTACATCATCACTATGGCTTTAACCCTATATATTGTGATCTTATACACTATACAGAGCATCGTGTTTGTTATATCGCAAAGCCCGATGTACAATGAGGTTTTAAGCAGGTTTTAAGCGCAGTAGCAGTACATCGTAAGAGACCGGTTTTTCTAATGTGATACATTGTAGCCATTTTTAAATTGACAGTCCCCACCGGCGTGATTTCGAGGCCAATACCCTTATAGAGTTTAAGCTAGTGCGGACCCCATCTCCAAAAAGAGAGTGCCAGCACCCACTGGCTTAAACTCTGAAAATCTCGTCAATGCGGACTCTGCCATTTTAAAATTGACAGTCCCAGCACTCATCGGCGTGATTTCGAGGCCAATGCCTTCATAGAGTTTAAGCTAGTGCGGACTCCATCTCCAAAAAGAGATAGTCCCAGCACCCACTGGCTTAAACTCTGAAAATCTCGTCGATGCGGACTCTGCCATTTCAAAATGGACAGTCCCAGCACCCACCGGCGTGATTTCGAGGCCAATGCCCTCATAGAGTTTAAGCTAGTGCGGACTGTATCTCTTTATAGATCCAGCACTCACTGGCTTAAACTCTGAAAATCTCGTCGATGCGGGCTCTGCCATTTTAAAACTTTTTTACTATTTTCTTACGATCTATACTGTTCTACTGCGCTAAAATCAGCTAAAACCTCATTGTACACCGAGCTTTATGTCGAGTTCAGCAAATTCCTCTGTTACATTTTTGCAGAGTATTAAAAAAACGGAAATATTTACTTGTGAATAAAACGCATTGAAAAAACGCATGTGAAAAAATACTAAAAATAAAATTAAGAATATGTTATACGCGAGGTAGAAGAGGCATCTGTTCATTTTTGTCAAAATAAAAAGTATTGAAAAGAAAAGAAACATTCTTCGCAAAATAAAAAAATGTTGAAAATACAGATGCTTAAGCAAGAGATAAGAGATCGACGGCACCTTCTTTCTTTTATAAAAAGCTACCTATGTCAATGACGTTCCTCGGGTTCTTCAGCCTCTTCAGGTTCATCAGGTTCTTCAGGTTCGTTATTTTGAACCTGATCTCGTTGGTTTCTTCCTCTTTTCTTTTGTGAGTTTACTATTAGTAAACTCACTTGTGAGTTTACTCTTTTTTTTGTGAATTTACTATTATCACACGACAATAAAGTTCTATCAAACAAATTGTGACAAATAATATCTGCCTCTTGTGCAGCTATCCTTCTAAGGTGTCGCTCTGATACATACAAGGTATCTTTTCTTTGACGTTTTCTATTCATTTCCATGTCAAGTGTTATATCTGTACAATATGAAAAAATTTATGATTGCAGACAAAATAGTGTATTTCTACTTGTAATATCATATATTATTTACAAGGTAAGCCAGTAATAGTGGTACAAGCGGAAAGGTGTAATAATTCTTTATAAAAAAAAAAATTATAAATATAGAAATAATTTTTTTCCCAAAATGTTCTGTTTCAGAGAATATGTAGTTCCAAAATAATTAAATTTATTTTAAAAAAAACAAGGGTTGAGGTCAGTTTTTCCTTAAGTTAAGCTTAATGGCTGTAAAATTAAGTAAGTTATGTTGCTATATAAAAAATAAACGTAGTAAAACGTTAAGTTACAGTTAAAATAAAATAACTTAATTTTAAAAACCATTGCATATAATAAAATTATAATAATAAAAATATTTATAATGAACTTAACTTTGAGTAGTTCCACATCAAAATACCAAATATTAATAAATATCACGTAATTTATACGAACCTAAGTACTAGTAGCTTTTAATTATAGCATTAACAAAATTGTTATATCACAAAAATATTTATATTGCATTACCTATAACTGACCCAAAGTAATATGTATTCCTTTCCATATAAAAGAACATTTTAAAGCTTGAAAAAAAGTTGAAATGTATGTGTTTCATAAAGCTTACCTGTCACGTATATCTCGTGCAGCGTAGAACAGCAGTAGGTAGACAACGCAGCCAGCAGGTTACAAATAATTGCAATTTGTAACTTTATTGTAGCGTTGATTTCACTCAACAAAGGCACCGTCGAGATACAGTTGGGAAACTTGGAACTTGCGAGTCTGAAAACTAAAAACAGTTTTATGTATTGACAAATACGACAAATAGAAAAACAATTGCATTAAATTACAACTCGTGAAACTACCCACACAGCACATGATATTATACGTATCATCCCATTGTTATACTCATTGTACTGTGATCATCCGTAACATACTGAGATCATCGCTATAATATCGTTTACAGTATCATTCGGTTTCCTTTCGCGCGCGTATGTTCTCAGGATTGACTCAAAGGTACGGAAACGATACGTACGCCTTTCTACCGCGCGCGTATAATCTCAGGATTGACTCAAGATACGGAAACGATACGTACGCCTTTCTACCGCGCGCGTATATTCTCAGGTTTTACTCGAAGTACTGAAATGGTATCGATGTCAGCGCTATCTGTATACGTCATTCCGGTATCGATCTTTTTCCGGTAGCCCTACTCTGAGCTGGTGACATGGCGACGATCGGACGATGCAAGATGCAATACACGAGGACTACTAAGCGCGGTGATTGAGATCAAAGGTAATCCAAAGATATATGTTCAAATATATATTTGATATGCAGTTTCCGCAACGTAGGGTTAGGATGTGGGCACACAAGCGGTTTGGACCGCGCGGTAGACCGTACACATACGAGCGGTTTTTATCGCGCGGAAGATCCGCGCGAAAGATCCGTGCACACGAGCGGTGTGGTCCGCGCGGTTCCGCTGCGACAGACCGTGCGGCGTGCACACGAGCGGTTTGTGCCGCGGGCGGAACCGCGCGGTCCAAACCGCTCGTGACGTGTCCGCGCACTTAATCTCTAAATCGTCAGCAGATTAGTTTTACGAGTTTCACATAACGTTTTAGCATTAATTTAATACAATTGTTTTTCTATTTGTCATATATTTGTCAATACATAAAACTGTTTTTAGTTTTCAGACTCGCAAGTTCCAAGTTTCCCAACTGTATCTCGACGGTGCCTTTGTTGAGTGAAATCAACGCTACAATAAAGTTACAAATTGCAATTATTTGTAACCTGCTGGCTGGGTTGTCCACCTACTGCTGTTCTACGCTGCACGAGATATACGTGACAGGTAAGCTTTATTAAACACACATAACGTTTTAGCATGCATTAAATATATTTTGTGATCGGTTCATTCCGCAACATACGGTAACTTGTAAATTGTCAGCAGAATATATAATACGAGTTTTCTTAAGACACCGCTCACTATCTCTGTCTATATCTACTTGATGTCGCATCATCCTACCCCTCTCAGTAGCGCCACCTATACTTACTACAGTAATATGTGTGATGTAATAAGTATATTAGACGTACGTTAAAAAGCAGGGAAAATCCAATAATTTCTATACCTCGACTATTAAGCTCTAGCAGGACCGAATCGTCAGAATAACACCATGTCATATCTGATATAAAGTACAATATAAATATAAATATTCCGCCTCTTAGCCGATTGTATTTTCGCTAAAATAAAGTGACGGCTCTGCCGGAAAAAACCATTTGCGCAAAAAAAATATTTATTACGTGTAAAACTAGAGTTTTAATGACGTAGTATGCGTATTGAAATAAAATATTATTTATTTTATTTAGGCTGCATTCCGATATTTACTGTCAGTACTAAAAATCAATATTTTTCTACATTTTACGTCACGTATACTATAGATTTTCAGTACTGACAGTTGCTGACAGTAAATAACTGAATGTAGCCATTAATTACCGCCGAAAAATAGACGACTAAAAAGCCAAGCTCTGATTGGCTGTAACACAAAATGTGCGCAAGAGCACACTATGTCCACTTGCATTATGCTAGTAACAACGAGAACAATCAAGATTCATCGAGAAAAAGACGTTGGACGATCGTCGGACGAAAGGACTCGCGCGTCTCTTCCTTTGGAACAGAATAATAGTATCTGTCGAGCAGGCTACATCTCGGGTTATACTTGATTTTCCATTCTCCGCTCTACACAATCGAGTGTGCAAGTATAAGCGATTGATTCTGCTTTTGCAAAAAGGTATTTATATCAAATTTACCCTTGAGAGTAATAAGGTTTAGGGTTAGTTCTTGAACGAACGGCGGGGGTACAAAATCTAAAGCTTTATATTTTTGCGGTACAAATTATGGCTGGGTTTCGATATTCACTGCCAGTACTGAAAATCTATAGTTTACGTTACGTACACTATAGATTTTCAGTACTGGCAGTGAATATCGAAACCTAACCTATGTCGCGTTTAGTATGCAAGTAGCGATTAATTCTGCTCGTGGCAAAAAGTTGGGGAGGACGGGGGAATAAGAACTACAAAGTAATATCTTAAAATAAAACGATTATCGCGTGTAATAAATTCGAACCTGCGTGTAAGCGACTGCCTGTCAAACACTGCCCCACTTTCCCCCACCCCCGCCATAGTCAAATATTTCTATATCAGTCCCGCTTCCCGCTTTGTTTGCTTGGGAAAACAAACGTCGTGTTTTTGCAAATTTTGTTACAATTTTTATTGACTTTTGCTTAAGCAAGTAAGTAGTATTATTCTCTATATTAATTGAATTCATTCTTTCTTTATTATTATTGTCATTAAGTTAGCTTTATTGAAAAAACATTTAAAATTAAAAAAATCTTGTTAATAGGTTTTTTATTCGCCAACACAAAATTACACCAATAGGGGTTATTAGAACTGGCTCCAATTTCTTCGGGCACGCACAATGTTCGATTTTGTCTTGTTTGTTTTGACGTTGGGAAGGATGACGAGCTCTACCCCGGGATTCTGTAACTCCTTAACGACAGTTTCGGTATCGTTGCGCAGGTATTATATATGGTAAAAAAGCTGCGCAACGATCCGACAACTGTCGCTAAGGAGTTACAGAATCCCGGGGCTGGTTTTGTTGTAGAAGCTGTGGAAAGTGGGCTCATACCGACTACGTAGATTGTGAGAACGCAAACATTTTTATTTGCGACCTTTGTATTCATAAAAACTGATATACTAAAACTATTCATACACATAAACTATTATCAAATGATAAAAAGGTTAAAAGATGATAACACTTATGTTTTACATATTTAATTACCATTAATAAATTTCCATTTAAGTACTTTATTAAACACAATATTCTGCATAGGCAATGGATCTCATTACCCATAAGGTGATTCTCATTGCCCGGTGTCTGGGGTGATAAGTTATTTGCATTAAAAGAAATGTTTTTTTTATGTTTCCACTGCAATTTAAACATTTGTGTTATGCCACATTGATGCTTGAGGTTTTTCCTATTTAATGGATAAAAGTTCAAATATATATTCGGTGATTATAATATATTTATTATATTTTTTCCTTAACTGGGGTGCCAATTCCCCCGTCCTCTCCTACTTTATTTTTGAGACTGTTAGGGGTCGAAGGTAGTTTCCAAAGGACCCGCGAAAATACAAAAGCTGAAACTTTATATTTTGTTGGTACAAATTATGTTGCGTCCAGTGTTCAAGTAGCGATTGATTCTGCTCGTGGCAAAAAATACTTTACTCTTGACAGTAATAGCCAATCCAAATTCCGTAGAACGTGACAATACAGATACGTTTTGAGAGGCTGCAAATAGATTATATATATTTTTTAAAAGATTTTATATTTTATTATTATTTTTATTGTTTAAGTGGGCTTGTTTCTGATCTTGATAGCTATGACCTACGCAGCAGGAGCCGGTGAAAGTGGCAGGAATTATGGACGAATCGAGATCAATTTACCCTCTATCAATGGAGACTTCGAAGCAGGAATAACGTTTTATAATGTAGATGCATCATCTTTACCAGATAGCTCAAAACTTCCAATACTTACTCAAGATGGATCATATGCATTGCATGATATGATTAAGTCAAATGCTATTGCTTGGGCCTACGGACAATTTACGGATGTGGAAGCTAGGAAATTACTGGTGAATGGTGTTGCTGCATTGATTGATCTAGGCTTAATTAGAGAAGTAAAAAGAATCCCAGACGGAGGGTCTTGGTATAAGACTGCAAACCAATGCGTCCAATTTAAGGACAATATAATATTAGCTACAGAGTTACTAGACGTTGAGAACATGAAGAAGGCCGCAACAGTGGCAGTAGCCACGAAGGCTAATTTCTGGTCAATGAACCATCATACAGGCTCCCTGGCCTACAGTTCCTTAACTGTAGCTGGTGAGGTCAAGAAAATTCTAGATATCTTCTATAAGAATCAAGTCTCAGGCCAGTTGGTATCCGCAGCAAACAATCTAGGTCACTATGCGAGTACCCTTAGCATTCTGTCAACTGCTGGCATTGCAGGCCTCAGAAGAACCACAGCCGTTACATCAGTTCCAGGAGCCTCAATAACTATATCCAATAATGTCAAATTGAGATTTCAGTCCATGATGCCTGCAGGTACTGATCGATTGGCTGTGGCGTATAAGGCAGCTACCAGATTAGTGCGTAGTGTCTATGCACTTTTCTGCCCAGCAGTCGAAGAAATGGGTTTGATTCCTCCCATCAAGAATCAAGTTATGAGTGCACCTGCTAGCTACCACATCAATGCTCTTTACCTAACGGGAGAACCACGTGTGGATTACACAGATACAGATATGGAGCATTATTTAGGCAGACTCGGGAGTTTTATCACCACCCTTTATAAGCACTCAACATTGGCTAAGTCTCCTCACATGGCTATAGCTCGCGTGGAAAGTTATGACGATTATAACGCTGACTTTAAACACACGCTTATTAGAATTCAGCAAGCACAAGCTCAAACAAGAGGAAGAATTCCAGAAGCTCTGATTGAACAATTACAAGTTGCATCTGTTGAGCAGATACAGGCTTTAAAAAATGCTTTCACACAAATGGAGGCCACACCTCAAGTTCCAGGTCCAGATCCAGTTCAAGCTCCAAGCTCCACGCAGAAACTAAAGTTGCTGGAGCTAATCAGCTGAATAAATTGTAAACTTATAATTTATTCTTAGCTGATATTTAATAAGTTATTCATTCAATACATTTATAATTTAACCAATAATCCTTATAAGAAAGTCCTTATAAAAAAATAAAATCTATGAAAAACAGAAACATTTAACCAATGTGATCAGCTTTATATTTAAATAAGTTCTACATTTTATATCTTGTGTTTTTGATATATGACAAATTTGAGTTTTATTCAAATAACAAAAAAGTTATTGTCGATTAGTGATTAACTTTGGTAACTTTTGTTAAGTATAGGTATCTTTTGTTAAGTATGTATTTGTTAAGTATATATCCATTAGTTAATCATTTTCTTTTAAGTGTTTCTTTGACAATGTACTGTTCGGAGGTGGTTTCCGAACGAATGGCGAGGGTGCATAATCTAAAACTTCATATTTTTGCGGTACAAAATATCCTGAATCAAGTCTACAAGTATCGATTGATTCTGCTAATAAGAAAGAGTACTTTACTTATACTAATAAGGTTGAGTTTAATTAGGGATTGTTTCAAACAGAAGGGATGAATATATTAAGTTTATTTGTGTGGTAAAAATTAGTACAAATTCAGTCCTTTAAATTTCTGCATCCAATTTCCTTTTTTTTCTTGTGGTCGTGCTAGCTTAATGCTAAGGTAGCAGCGCCACAATTTTCTTCAAAATGGCACGGGGTACAAAATTATTATTAGTACAAATTAGTACAAAATGGATACTAAATATTTTGATAGGTCTGGTTTGATTTTGCCGATTTGATCCTGATAGCTTAATAGAGGTAATTTCTACGAAATATTTAAGACATATTTTAAACTTATATATATGGAGGGGTTAAAGCCATAGTGCGGTGTAAGTCAAATTTCTTGACCACTTTTTTTTCTTTTTTTTTCAACATATCTGCATGTGTAGACTGCATCTATGAACTCAACTCGATAAGTTAAAAAAAAGTGACTTACACCACATGGCTTTAACCCCTCCATATCAAGACGTATCTTATACATTTACTTCATAATTTAGAATCACAAGGTATATTTTGTACATAAAATTAAAAAAAAATGCGAAATCATAAATGTGCAAATTTGCAAGTTTTGCAAGGCATACTCGTTACAAATATGATATAAATATGTATATAAATATACAGAATCATTAGTGTTGCATCACAACACACACCAATTAGACGATATGAAAATATTAACCGCGGTTTGATAATGATGAATAATAAGTAAAATTGAAAGAAAGGTAGAATATGAGTAAGATTATTAGAACGGTAACCTGTTTTTCTCTCGCTAACGCGATTTATGCCTGGAAAACATGCTACCCTAAAGCTCTTTTGATAGAGGATACCGCCGACGAAAAGTGGATCCTCTTTGATGGACCTGTGGACGTTGATTGGATTGAGAACATGAACATCAGTGTCATGGATGACAACAAGGTATACTTCATCCATCCTTTGCTTCTCCTTGAGATGAAATTGCATAAGGGTAACTGGCGTGCTTCCTGAAAATAAAAACATTGCGTTTTAAGGTACTGACGCTGTAAATAACGATCATATCGTTATGTCGGACCAAGTTTCGTTGCTTTCTGAGTTGCAAGACTTGGCTACCGCTTCCCCCGCGACGGTCTCCAGAACAGGCATTATTTATAATAATTACAAGAATCTTGGTTGTCGTCCGTACGTCGATTCGTGGTTGCAAAAGTACAGAGGAAAACCGGAGTTTATTGAAGAGGTAAGACACCTCTTTGAAACGAATAATCCACCGCGGTTCAATAAAGCGTAATAGTTTTATTATTTTTTAATCAGATAAATAAATTGTTTAAGAGCCACGTCAACGTTACGCTAGGATTTAGGCGGCAAAATTGTGAAGAACTCGTGTCTGTCCCCGAATTAAACGCCGTTCAGTCGCTTTGCAAACTTCTCGAAGTACTCGCGACACCGCAAAACGGCGTGGAATTAGGCGAGGATCGCGATGCTTTCTCCAACATATGTAAAATGTCTCGTAAAATGTGGTTTTTCTTTTGGTACGTCTAGTCTCTTAAACTTGTAAATACATGCATCTTGATGGAGAACTATATAAGATGCGACAACTACGCTTGGATGGAATAAAATTACAAATTCGCAACCAGTATTCAAGCAGCACAAGTTTGAATATTAATCGTTGCTCCTGGACATTTCCAAGTGACACTGATATTGTGCTCCGGTGGTTGCAAGTCGTATTAAACTACAAGTTTTGAGTTAATAACATGGTAATAGTATTTGAGAGCACTAAATAACTACATTCAATTCTATAACGTTGCAGCATAATATGGTCGCTGTGCGCTTCGGTCAACGAGGACGGTCGCCAGAAAATGGATAAATTCATAAGGGAAATTGAAAGTTTCATTTTGTTACGGGACACAGTATACGAGTACTACGTGGATGCACGTCTGTGTACTTTTATTTTATGGGAGGAAAAATTATCGCCCGCGTGGAAATTCCAAGCCGAGTAAGCGATAATAACATTCAATTAGTATGTCACGAATGTCATTTTAATTTCTTCTAGAAAATTTTGAATTGTCTCCTGTTTTTTTCAGAAGCTATATGATAAATTATAATCAATTAGAAAAAAATGCCGTTTACGGTCCTGGCTCTTGGTAGCCTAATAATAATATTTTGTGATTTTTGTATATACTTTTTTCGAAACACACTTGCCGTGTACGTTAATCATTATATCCAAATCCCATTCATATCAAATTAATAAATATAACAGAAAACAATAATACCGAAAGGTAATAAGGAAAATTAAGTAAAGTTGTAATAATAATTAAAAAATTTATTTTTAGTAAATTGTGTAAATAAACTGTTTTTCACAGTTTAATTAATAATATTATTTGACTTTATTAATTTTTGTAAAAACGCGTTTCTTTCAAACAGAGTACTTAATCCGCCGATTTTTGTCAATTTTTAAAACACAGCTCCTTGTTGAAACAGTAAATCTACATACTTAAATCGATTGTTGATTGTAGATTTACAATCGATCATCCTTGGGCTGAGTCAACGTTGACTCAGCCCCCCCACAAAAAAATATTAAATTCCTATTCAGCGTGACGAGCTCAAAAATTTAATTTACAGGATGTGAAAGCTCATAAATAGCTCGTAATTTTGCGCTACTTGATTTTTAATTTCTGCAAGGTAGGGGGGCCAGCTCAACAGGGGTCAACAAGGACCTGTGTTTTAAAAGACCGAAAAAATATTGGCGCGCAGTTTACTAAATTTGGAACAAATTGTACAAAAATTTACACAATATATTAGTACAAGATCCAGCTCGAACCATATATGGCATTTTTCTCTAATTGAATGTACCTATATATCATATCGATCTCCTATTTCACTCATTATTGATAAATTATAATCTTCTTGATATTTTTGGTTGACCACAGTTTATGATATTAAATCGTTTAATTATAATAGCACACCAATTTAATTAATTTTAGAATTAGATTAAAAATTATGATAGTTTAAATTTGATGTAAATTCCATATTCTCTGAGTCATATATAGATACTCAAATCAAATAATTCAAGTTATATCGTATTTAATTGTATCTGAATTAATTGCTAAGCGTCAATATAGTTTACTATACCCTAATGGCATTCCAATATATCCTTGACTTAATTTACAGCCTACCGTTCTACAAGATAATAGTACCTACCGTAGACACGATACGATACGATTACATCGTAAGTTCTCTTCTATCGAATGGTTTTCCGGTGCTCTTATAGCGGGCCCAGTGGGTACAAGAAAAACGTCCACTATCCACTTGATACTTGAGCTTCTAGACGACACGAAATACGCTGTTCTGCTTGTAAATATGTCGGCCCAAACTACATCTGGTAACGTACAAGTAAGGCTATGAACGTATATCCAATGGATAATAGTCCTAAATATTGAATGAACGTTTTACATTGACTCTCTTGGTTCAGGATGCAATAGAAAGACGACTGGAGAAAACGTAAGAAAGGAGTTTATGTTCCCTGCACAGGCGGGTAAAACTATGATCACTGTTATGGACGATTTTAATATGCCCATGAAGGATAAATACGGATCGCAACCACCGTTGGAATTGATTCGCCAATGGATCGATTATGGATTTTGGTAAAATTATATGCAAAATACAAGAAAACAAACAAAAAACTTAGAATAGAATAATAAAAGAAAACACATAACAATGTATCAAAAACATCGCAAGAAATATGTTAAAATAATCTGTTGCAACAAATGTATAAAACATTTATTGACAGGTATGATCGCCAGAAGCAAATGAGGAAATACATTGAGAAGATACAATTAATAGCTGCGATAGGACCACCTGGTGGAGGCCGCAACGTCATCACGAGAATCGATTAGTCACGAAATTCAGCGTCATTAACATGACTTTCCGAATGAAAAGCAGATTATAAGAATTTACGGCACGATGTTGAAGCAACAGTTTTTCCGAATTTCACGCTGAAGTGAAAGGAATATTGTAAGCGCAAAGTAACCCCCGTTGCACATAATTAAAATTTGAAAAAAAAATGGGTTTTTTTTCTCAGCAAATGAGGTAACGTTTGCCTCGCTCGATCTATACAATCATGTGGCCCAGAAGATGCTTCCTACTCCAACAAAGATGCATTACTTATTTAATTTGCGTGATATTTCGAAGGTAAAAATCGTATCAAGATTAAAAATTGACTAGCAAAATTGGCGGTAATTGCGCGAAAGTAGATCTAATAGCGGAAATACAAAAATTAGTATCGATCTTCGACAGGTCTTCCAGGGCCTGTGCGCAGCCATAAAGACTATCAGTATTCCAGGCAGACTTTTCTGCGATTGTGGGTCCACGAGAGTTTCCGAGTTTTCTGCGATCGGCTTATTGAGAAGTAAGCGCTCAAGAGGCATTAACTTAATTTGGCCTGGGATACGGGAGAAAAAAATGCTGAGCAATTTCTTTCAGGTACAGAGAGTGGTTCGTGACTCAGCTGAACGATCAGCTTGGGAAGTACTTCGAGTTGATCCTTCCATAACGTCTGCCCGGAGGAGAGATGCCCTGTTTTCGGTAAAGGAGCACAATATCTTCACCTTTAACATTAAGGGGGGAACCTGCTATAGAACGCTTGAAAAAGAATAATTTTTGCGATTTTTTTTCTCGGCTCCAATAAAACGAATCTTTTCTAAACTTCTGGGGTGTTTTAGTACACATTTTTACATTAACAAAAAAATTTTTGTATGCAAAAATATTGATCTTTAATATAAAACGTTTAGCGATATTCACAACGTCTTTTTTTTATTCTCGTACACTCTAGCGTGCGTAATTTGTGTCTGTGACAAAAAAACAAAAACATTTCTTAATTTTCATGTAATTACCTTCGATGTGAACCTCAAAAACTTTTTAAATATCGAAAATTAAACAAATTGTGAGACTGAAGAAAACCTGAAGTGAAACTTTTTCTTCAAAGTCTCACAAATTGTTTAATTTTTGATATTTAAAAAGTTTTTGAGGTTTACATAGAAGGTAATTACATGAAAATTAAGAAATGTTTTTGTTTTTTTGTTACAGACACAAATTACGCACGCTAGAGTGTACGAGAATTAAAAAAAGGCGTTGTAAATATCGCTAAACATTTCATATTAAAGATCAATATTTTTGTATAAAAAAATTTTTTTGTTAATGTCAAAATATGTACTAAAACGCCTCAGAAGTTTAGAAAAGATTCGTTTTATTGAAGCCGAGAAAAAAAATCGCAAAAATTATGCTTTTTGAAGCGTTCTATAGCAGTTTCCCCCCTTAATATACTTTCTTCGCTATTTATTAATATTAATAACTAATTTTGATGCTATACAATAATTTATTATTATAATTATATTTTTTATTATTGGTTGTGATATGTTCCGAATATCGAGACACTTTAAACTCAATATCTACAGGCAGTTTCATTAATGCCTGGGATATATACGATACCTTCCTGATATCGGAGCTATAAGGCGCTACGTGGAGAACAGATGGATGAGTTACAAGTTTCTCCTGGCGTGTGCCGCCTCGATCTCGTCTGTTTCGCGACGTGATCGAATATGTATGTCGCATCGTTCGTGTAATATCCCAGTAAGTAATTCACATGGCGTGCCCGCATAACAGTAACATATTTTATCCGACGATATGTTGTTGAAAGTATAAGAGATTGTGTTATTACAGTTTTAATATTTTATCACACGATATTTTTATCAAATTTGATATTTAAAAATTGTCATAAGTTTGAGATTTATCCCTTTGCAGCCCCGCGGTAAATTCCTTTTGTTGGAATTGGTGGTAGTGACAGACAATCACTTTTGCGTTTGGCAGTTACATGTGCGATCTGTCCACTTATCAAATTGCCATTACGGCGCTAATAGAACACCCGAGTTTTGTGAGGATCTCAAGACTCTGTACTCAATAACCGGGTTGGAGAACAAACCGACCAGTTTTCCTCTTCAATGATACTCAAGTAGTAGAGGAGCAGTTTCTGGAGATTGTCAACAATATGCTGAGTACTGGCGAAGTGGCTAATCTCTACAAGAGCGACGAAATAGA